>JAJHUR010088392.1:762-13524 GCA_027495735.1 Lutjanus campechanus | reverse complement strand
ATTTACTGGATGTGTTGCCACTAAATTCATGTTCCTCACAGGATGAATCTCAGTGACTCTGATGATCATCTAACTTTTCGTCTAGCGCCACCAGCAGGTCAAAACTTCCACTTTGAGACCATAAATAAATGCTGTGTGCAGGACAGACAAAATATACAATAATGACCGAACGATGGCACCTGACAGGAATTAAGTGCAACAGAAGTGACTTAAACATAGAGAAAGATTCTGCAAAAAGCCAGTAAAGGACCTAATTTACTAAAGGCCCATGTTCAGTCTCAGTTTCCTGTTTTGATAGTAACGCTAACATGGAATGCTAACATGCTAAAATGCAAAACCTCCTTCACAGTGTCCCAAAACCGTACTGCACATAAAGTCTGGGCAGATTTTATTGTACAGTGTGTTACACTAGAAAGGAGACAAAATGAATTAGACTAAAAGCTGCGCTGGGAAACTAAATAAGGATTGATTTCTGAGTCTGCTGTTCTCCCACAATGCAATGCACACAGAAAACAGAGAAGCCGTTAACCGCTAATTCAGATGCCTCTTTGTGAAGTTTAATTGTCAGTAGTTTTCCAAAGTTACAGTTTTATTGACGTCACACATATTGTAACATGTCCTGTTAGAGCAAAGTGGTAAAATATGTTTATTTTTTGTTTACTAACTGCTAAAACAGTGGATTATAATGATAAATATCTACTATACATTATAGAATTAATATGTGGATGTGCAAGTAAAGGCAAAAAATATATATATTAACAGAAAAATGCATTTAAATTATTGAAGTAAAAGTAACTTTTACTTTTCTGCAGTAGAATCTACTGGAACTACTTTCTTTCTAGTAGAGAGAAAGTATATAAACATATACTTAGTTACTTCCCACCCCTGTTGATTTGGGACACAGCTCAAGTATTCTCAAATCCCTCCGTCCCCCAATGATCCAACTCACCAGCTGTGACGTGACCTCTTCTGTCTTTATCTGTTTCTCCTGACTGACGTCGTCGCTCTCAGACTCGCTGCTGCTGCTCCTCCTCCTCTTGGGCCTCTTGGGGGCTTTTGCTCTGCATTTCTTCTCAGGAGCAACCACACCTGAACAGGCAGAGTGAAAAGTCCGTAAGCCAAAAGCCAAAAAGCCAAAATATTCACAGACAACGACTCCAGTTCGTCATATTAAATTTTCAGGAGTTGTAGGAGAAGAAAAGAAAAAATAACACGGAAAACCTCATGTTGAACTTGTCTGTAAAAAGACTATGAAGTCAGTTTGTTTTAGGAAGCAACTAATGATTGTTTTCTTTAACGATTAATCTGTCGATTATTTTCTGAATGAATTAATTAGTTGTTGGGTCCATAAAATGTTGATTAGTGTTTCTTAAAGCTCATAACGACATCTTCAAATGTCTTGTTTTGTGCACAACTCAAAGCAACACTTCTCTGATTCTTCAATGTGAATATGTACCAGACTCCTAGCCTTATTTAAAAAATAAATACATTTATGAGCAGATAAACTGAACTAAACGAGCCCTCGTTCACTTTAAGGTGTCACAGTGAAGCAGAGCTCCAGTGCTGCTGTCGTCCCAGTAGATGTACTTCCAGTCTCAGTTACTGGGTTGACGTTGGCTGAACTTTTTGGCCCCAGTATCGGTTCCCTGCCTGCTGACTCGGCAAACACAGGAACATCAACATGTCACTGGATCCGTTATTGCATTTTTTTTTTCTTCCTGTCGGTTTACTTAATCATCTTCCCACTTTAGTTAAACAGTCTAACGTCCAACAACGGTTCCAAAAACACTTGAACTGAAAACAGCTGTGTGGATGTTTTTAAACTTGTTAAAAGGAAGAATATAAGATTTAATACCAGAATTATTAATAAAGAAGGGAAATCTGCGAGAATTGTACTTTGGCCTTTTCTCACTGGGTCACCATGCACACTGAGGTCTGGTTATTTGTACTGCAGCTTTCAACACAAAAGCAAAGTACATTATGTAACATGCAATAAAACAGGGTGAGTTAAAGTTCAATAATACATAGCAACAGTTTAGAGTGCAGTACTGGGGCCGTTGTACATTTAAAAAATAAAAAATACAGAGCAAAGGAAGGGTGGTGATGTGAGGAAAAACATCAGAATTTCCAAGACTGAAGTAGAAAATTTCTGAGAAAAAATAAAACGAGGATAATCTCTGAGATTAAAATGGTAAATTTACAAGAAAACCCTCCACAAATTTACAAAATAATCTCGGATATTCTCTGAGATTAAAGTAGTAAATTTACCAGAAAAACCTCAGATATTAAGATCACAAATTTCCGAGAAAGAACTTGAATATTCTCTTAGAATAAAATGGTAAATTTCCGAGAAAAAACTCACAAATTTACGAGAAAAACTTCAGATATTAGATTTAGATCTTAGATCAAAATCGTAAATTTATGAGAAAAATACTTAAATATTCCCAGAGATTACTGAACTTTTTTGTCGAGGCCAGGATATTTCTCATCAATTTACAACTTTAAGTTTTTCTCAGAACATTAACCGCCTCCTCTCTACAACGGCGCAGTGGAAAAACTTAATCAATCATGTCAATAACTTTAATCGTGAGCCCTGAAAACACAAAGAACCACCAGGTCAAGAGTCAAAGCCAGAATCAACCGGGTTTAAGTTGTTAAACTGTAAACTGGTTACAGAACAGATGGAAGTTAAAGCACGAGATAGGAGGAGTAATTTAGAGCAAAAAAAAAAAAGAGGAAGACGGTGGGTGTGTGGAAAAGGAAAAAATACACAAAAATAGATCAGGAGTGGCAGGAAAAGTTCATTTCAACACAAGCAGGAGAAGTTTCTAAAGTCATGTTGTGTAACGTTTTAATCTGTGTTTTATACCGATGTTTCCCGGGGTGGTGATGTTTTAATCACTGTCTCCAAATATCAATCATGAGTTCATGAGAATCAAGATTAATCCAACAGTTATGTTTTGATTAATAGAACAACTAACTGACCTAAAACAAATCTTGTTAAAAATAAAAAATTTCAGAATCCTGAAACACAGACACATTAAGCACATTAAAATAATGAGAATCGTGACATATTTTAAAGTTTGTCTAATTTCCACCCTGTTTAACAGACAACATGTCAGATGCCTGATCAGAAAAACACTGGACCTGAAATTCAAAAGGAGCCGTGATGCATATTAATTTAATAACTAAGCGATCAATCAGTATTTTTTACTGACTTTAAACTTAAACTGGTTATGATCTGGATTTATTTCATCATATGCAGGTGAGATGATCACTGGCAGTGTGTTTCTGCATCAGTGTGGAGCAAAGAAACTGAAACTGAAATGAATTTAAGTTTATAAAGTTGTTTTTAGCCACTTCTGACTCACACGTGGTCGATGACGCATCATGTGAAGTTAACAGCAGCTGTGCAGACATTAATTTTAATCTTATCTGTGTCCAAAATAACAAATTAAAAACATAAAATGAATATTTGACATTTGCTTCAGGAATAGCAGTCAAATCAGTATGAAACATTATTTTTTTTATTGTTTATTTTAGTGCTAATGTGCATGTATTTGCTATATTTTGATATTGGAAATGTTTTTATTAATATTATTTTTGATTTCATCCTCACAACCTACAGTAAATTTAGGCGTTTGTCAAATTTTTATGTCGAACACGAAACTTAAACCACAACTGAGGCTTCTTGAGCGTCTTTTACAACCAACTGGATTATTTTTAATATCAAGTCTGTTATTTTTCCTCCACGTTTCATTTTTAATCCTCCCTGTTGCTGCTGATACACTTATCAGAATGTTTCAGCGCGTCTGCGGTGACCCGCTCACTGATGAAATGATAAAAAAAAACTAAAAAAAGAAAAGCCGCTGCTCGTTATTCATCAAATACAGGAGACGTAAATGATCATTAATGATTAATGTAATGCAGGTTTACAGCCTGTCTTCTAAGTGTTGACAGACTGATTCTTAAATGTGGGATAAAAACTCTTTAAGTGTCCGCAGCAGATGAACATCACGAGCCCCGCTGTAAACACTCACCGGAAATGTTTACTGATCTGTTTAACTCAACAGCTCATTATGAAAGTACAGAGAGAACAACATGGGTTTTTAGGGTTAACACTGAGTAATGTGTGTGTTGTGTGTTCTTCTTCTCTGTGTTTGTGTTTCTTGGTTTATTTTGAGGCTGTTTGTCTCGTCGAGTCCTGTGGTCCGTCTGTGGGTTCTTCATCATGGAAACATTCTGACTTTGTTTGATTTTATGACCTGTCATCGTTGTGTCTTTGTGCAGCCTGTCTGCTCTGGATCAGGACCGAGTTTAACTGGGGGGGACCTGCCTTCTGAGTTTATCAGCCATGTTCATCTGGACTCTGACGGGCAGACGTGAAGTTCATGCCAACTAAAAGGTACGACAGATGTTTTTTTATTGTGATGTGATGATGACATACTGTATGATAAAGAAAAAAAATTCAAAGTCGTAAAAAGAAAGTAGTAAAAACTTGCCAACTTCTCAGAACCAAAAGTTACTTGTTTTGTTCAACAAACTCAAATGATATAAAGTGGAGAAAGGCTGCAAATCATCAAAATAGTAAAAATAAATTACAAATAATTATGTTGTTTAATTGCAGAGAATGTTTGCATGCAGACACCCTGCGCTAGCGTCTATAAGGGAACCCTAGATTTGTGAATTTGTACGCCTCGTTTCGTCTTTGTGCCCAACTCAGCAACAAACAAGATTAGGTCCAGTTTAAAGCACATCAATATAAATAGTTTCCTTGTCAGTATCAATAAATTAAAGATGATTCTGCGCACTCAGCGCCGATCAGCTGAGACAAACAGAGCCAACAGCAATGAGTCTGAAATACCTGCCAGAGCTCATTGTGGTAAGAGGGCAGTTAGTTGTCGGTTAATGGGCGTTGCCTCCTAAAAGCAAAATTAATCAAAACTGACATCCCTGCTGATATCTGTCAGACCTGAGGTGGTGAGCACAAGTTGCTGCTTTTGTCGGCCAACAGTCCAAAACTTAATATAAAGTTGTATATGACAAAAAATCAAGAAGGTGAAGAAGGCAATGTTTAGTATTTTAGCTTCATAAATGACATTAACCATCCAGATGAGATACTTTTCTTTTCTTCTGCTAAAGTTTAATGAAACCTGAGTGGAGAATTTTGTCAGTCAAAAACCCAAAGACATTCAGCTTAATGTCATAATATCTGAGACACTGAACACATCGTTTTCTGCCATTATTTAAAATTAAAATTACATTAAGGAGTAATTGCTGACATGGCATTTTACTCGCCCCGGGTGAGTGAGCAATCCTCATTGTTGAGTCCTGGTTTGGGATTAAAATTTATCAGTATGAGTCAGGCTGAGACACAAATAACAAGCTGAGTTTAAATATGAGTTTAATGCACATGTCAGCCTCTAAGTTGTACCAGTGTACAGATTATAGTTCACAGTTCCCAGATTTCTGACCTTTCTGTCGGCTCCTAAACACAGCACAACAATTTACTTCTGGCTTGGAAGTTGGAGGTACCTCTGCTTCAAATTTTACTGCAGAACATTTGCTGCAAATCATTAAGTTCTGCACACTGTCACTTCCACCTGTGAGGCAGAAATAATAAATCTAACCGGAGTTTGTGGAGTAGATGTGTAGGAGTCTCACCCTGCTCGCTGATGGGGACCAGGCGGTAAACCTTGTAAGGCTCTGATATGTCCAGCTGAGCTCGCTCCATCACCTCCGTAAACTCTGGACTCTTGTTGAGGGCGCAGCGCAGACGTGTCTTCCAGGACGCCGGGTTGTCTTGACTTCCTTCTGTCAGCTTCCCTTTGAACTCTGCCCACGCCTGCAGAGGACAGTTTGGTCAGAATTCACGAAGGTCAAGTGTTTTGTGCCATTTCAAAGATGTGTAAGGAAGCGTATTCTTTTGCACAAGAGAAGAAACACATCGTGACCTTGAAAATGGCGGCGTCCTCGTCTTTACGGAAGTCCTGTTTCCCCGCGTGTTTCCACGGGATGCGGAACATAGTTTTGGCCTCATCATCCCAAACCAGCCCCGGATATTTTCCACTGCTGACCTGCAACAGCCAAAAACACAAAATGTTTAATTTACTCCCTAAAGTTTCTCTGATTAGTTTCCTCCTACTGTCCAGCCTGAGAGGAGAACCTGCAGACAGAATTCAGGGCCCACAAAACTCGTCAAACTACTAATTTTCCACATCCCACATGATATATTCAATAAAGTACTTTAAATATTTCAAAAGCACAAATACAAATTCTTAAAGTATTCTGTTACAAATGGCATCTTATATATCTGCTCA
Organism: Lutjanus campechanus; assembly: GCA_027495735.1. Taxonomy (NCBI): domain Eukaryota; kingdom Metazoa; phylum Chordata; class Actinopteri; order Lutjaniformes; family Lutjanidae; genus Lutjanus; species Lutjanus campechanus. The sequence continues at coordinate 7,204 of JAJHUR010088392.1, read as the reverse complement.
GCGAAATACAAATTACAATAAATACGTATTTTAAATACATTCAACTGAAATATTGTCCATCTCTGCCAGCACTGAAGCGATGCAATGTACTGCTGTGGACAGGATCAGACGATCAGATTAAGTGTCCACTAAATTTAGAATATTTTCATCACTTTATTTTTGTCATCAGACAGCCTTTTCTGATGGGAAACTTTCTTTATATATGTCAAATATTGTTTTCTCCAAAACCAACCAAACTCCATAGGCAAAATCAGCAATTTTGTCTTGCAGGACATGATGAGTTGCTGGTCCACCGCTGCCTCCATAAGTCAGTTAGTTTGTGTTATTGTGTGAGTTCTGTGAACCCGAACAAACCTTTTAAAACACTGAAGTCACAAAATATCACAAACAAACTAACGGATCGAGGCAGTGGTAGACCAGCAACTCCTGTGTTCTGTGAGGTAAAATCAATGATTTCACCTATGGGGTTTGGTTGGTTTTGGAATGAGCCATACTTCGCTTATGTAACAGCGATTTCCTGTTGAAAAAGGCAGTGAAAATATTCAAAATATAGCGTACCTTTAAACTGGTATTGATTTCTTTAAAATACCTTCTGTTGGGGACAGGGTCAGCCAAAAAGTGTACGCTGTATTTAGACTATTATCACCACACATCAGACAGCCTTTTCTGGTGGGAAAATGCTGATTTAAAGGCCAAATATCACTTTCTCCAAACCAACCAAACTCCATACGTAAAATCAGCAATCTTATCATGATGAGATGCTGGTCTACCACTGCCTCGATCAGTCAGTTTGTGCTATTTGAGCGGGTTTGGTGAATCCAAACTAACTTTTTAAATAGTGAAAATCACACAATAACGCAAACAAACTAAGCAAGCGAGGCGGCTGTAGACCAGCAACCCCTGTGTTCAGAGAGGTTAAATTAATGATTTCACCAATGGGGTTTGGTTGGTTTTGGAGAGAGCCATATATGGCTCATGTAACAGGGGTTTCCTGTTGTGAAAGGCTGTCTGACACCAAAGTAAAGCAGTGAAAATACTGTAAAAAGATTTTTTTAGTACATTGTCTGGCCTCTGACACTGGTACTCCTGCTGCTACCCAACTTCAAAACATCCACTGAGTACATACTTTTACTTCATTTGCATGCAGGACTTTTTTTTACAGTGTGGTGATAATATTTTTATTTAGGTAAATGATCTGAGCACTTCCTTCATCACTGATGTACAGTTTGTTTGTCTAACATCCCTGAGGTCCATTCTCTCCCTCTGGCTCTTTCCCTTTCCTTCTCCCCCCCTTCCTCCCTCCCTCTCCTCCTCCTCCTCCTCCTCACCCCCTCCCTGACTCACACACACACACACACACCTGTTCGACGATCCAGGAGCGCAGTCTGCGAGTGGAGCGCATTCTCCCTGCTGCCATGACTCTTTAAAAACAAACTAACAAGAGACACACAAACAACAACAAATAAACACTCTCCATCAGATGCAGGTCGCAACATGTCCCTCCCCCCCCTTTACACTTTAACACACTTTATCCGTAATAATTATTTAAATATCCAGCTACAATAAGGAAAAATACATGTAAATATTTAAACTTCGACTTGTTTTAATGCTGATATTTGTTTTTAGACTCGCGTGTGCAGTTGTAGCTTCAGCCGAGACCGTAAACATCGCTCACACACTCAATAAAAACTCAATTTCTTATTTTTTTTAAGCCCTGTTTGGTTTAGTAACAAACACCTCAAAGCGCCGTCTGCTCTCTCCCGTTACAGTGAGTGATATTTATAGGTGTATAATAAATATAGATGCTAAGGTGTTGAATTAAGGAAGTAGATTTAAGTTTCGTTTACCTCGGTTGCGTTTCCTCCGCGGTGCCTGCGGACTGTGAAGCTCGCTCTGACTGTCTGCTGCTCTCCGGCTCTGCGGTCCGGACTCAGCTGCCTCTAGACAGACGCTCCTTTTCCCAGAAACCACGTGACTTTTAAGAAAGGGCCCGCGAGGCGGCCACCAGGGGGCGGCAACGAACAGAAGTCACGTCCGCACAACCACACGGTGGTGTCTAGATAACCCCAGAACCGCGGAAGATCTCGCGAGAGTGATTATTTTAACCCACCTTATTTATAATTTCCAAACCCTAAACAAGTGTTTTCTGTCCATAAGTATAAAAAAATCTTAACCACAGCGTGCCAAATAATAAAACATGATTAATTTGTATAATGTGCTGAATAAAAGAACAGCACGTACAAATATCGCGAGACTTTAGTTAAAGTAGAGTTACCATCTAATCAGACCAAAACTAAACATTTTATCTCCTGCTTTACATGTCCTTATCTTCACTAATTAAACAACACAATCGCTTAAATCTTAAGGGTTAATATCAACATATGTTATGGTATTAAATGTTTATATCTTTTGTTACTGGGCTGTATTTAATCTTTTGAATTAGATGCCCTTATCTTCTTTAAATAATACCATAACTTAAATCTTAAGGGTTAGTATCAAATCATTCTTTTATAGTATTAAATTTCAATCTTGTTACTTATTTAATGTTATATGTTACTGGGCTCTATTTTATTTCTTTATTTGTCTTTATCTTCTTTAAATATTACAATTAATAAAATATATCTAATATAAATAATTAAACAATAGTATAACTTAATATCAAAGATTTAACTTATTTTATAGTATTAAAATTTAGTCTGGTGAAAATAAATTGGTGTTATCTTTTATGTTATTGGACTAGATTTTATCTCTTGCCCTTATCTTATAAATACCATATCTTAATAGTAATAGGATTAGTATTCATAAATTATTTTATAATATTAAAATGTAAGTTTGTGACATATTTTGTATATGTCTCTTTTATGTTACTGGGTTGTAACCTGTTGTTGGTGTCCAGGACATTGCTGGAGAAAAAAATTTTTTTTTAATCTAAATTGCTTTTCTGTTTCTGAGGGATTTATTCCCAAAAACTCTAATATTTAAAGGAATTTAAAAGCCCTTTCTGTCTTATTTCATAGATATTACATTCAGTCTTTTAAATAATGACATTGTGGTGTTTATGTTCATTAAAAGTCCTCAAATAATTTTTTTGCTTTCAATAGTAAGAGTTAGTATTATCTTGTAATATTCCCTGAAAGGTTTTTCTTCAATAAGTTTAGGTAGGACAAAATTAAACTCAATTAAAATCAGTAATTTATTGATGGAGGCTCCAGTATTTCAGGGAGGAAGGTGAAGCCGATTCTAACAAAACATTCTTCTTAAATGTACTCGGATACATTCCTCCACTGCTCCACAGAACAAAGTGAGACAGACTAGATTAAAATAAAGGGTCGATTCAAGGAATCATAGTGGTCTCGTTTATTATTTATACCTCAAGTACACAAATGAATCCACATTTCAAAATAATCATTATTTATTCATTGAGCTCGATCGATCCATCATATATAAAGCAAAACAGACAAATGACCCTGAAAGCAGAAAACAGTCTTCGACAAAATAACAATTTTACCCTCAACATAGTGAACGTGTTCAGTTTGTCAGTATTTATTTGTTTTTTAATATCATTTTGTCCAGTATTTCATCATGGTTCTGATAGAAGTTTTTACATACTGTTCCTTTAAGTGCAAAAATAAATCATCAAACTGTCATATTCATAAAAGATCCAACTCTTAGCACAAACAGGTTCCTTTAGAAGTTCAGTTTTTTTTAAAGTTCCAACATTTGGTGAAGCTGCTTCTCTGCGATTTTCGTCTGAGTTTTGAGAACAATCAGTTTTTCATGATGACGAACAAGTAAAAGAAAACCTTAACCTTCAACTGTGAGCACCACAGAAACGGATACGACATGAGTTTGTAGGCTGGTGATGTTCTCGTGAGGAACCTTTTATTTGTTTCGAGGAACTTTTTCTCCAAGAGGGACCTCCATCAGTTTCTGTAAAGAGAAAAAAAGTCTTTTATCTTAAAAAACACACATGTGATCTATTCATAAAGCTTACTTATCAAAGGAAAATATTTAATTTAATATATGTACACACTGTTTACACAGAACAGTCGTTACACATCAAGAAAATCATTCATCATCATTTTTTCAACATGTCAACTTCATTCTCAAAATTATGACTTAATTCTTGAAGACTCCCTCCTCCTCTCAGTTTTTCCTGTATGCCCGGCACTAACACTCCTCTGCAGAGAGAGAAAAGTATCACCTGTGATCTACAGTCAGGAGGCTTTGAGGTGAAGGAGGAGGAGATGTGTGCATACATACAACACCACTGTAATCAAACAGAGACAGACTGGATGACTGAATAATGATCTTATAACCAGAAGAAAAACATAGTTTGTGTCTGTTTTTCTTCTACTGAACATGTACCACCTCGTTCTCTTCACACTCGCATTAAACATGTAACACTTCTGCTTCCTTTTAAAGGTGCTGTGAAAAGAGACGGAGGAACTGAACAACTGCCCCGCACAGATTAGTGCCTCGCTAAAGGGCCTGTTGACGGTGCGGTGAGAGGGAAGGAACCAGTGACCTCCCAGTGGTGAGCCTCCTCTCTAGTCTCGTCTGTCCGAAGGTGTGACAGTAAACAGACGTATCTCACCTTGAGCAGCCGAGCGAGGTAAGCGTTGTCGTCCTCGTTCTCTCCTTTCTGCGTGTCCACCTGGTATCTCTCACAGGCCCGAGTCAGCTCGTGGGCGTCGTAGAGCGGACTGGGGTCCAGAGAGTGATCGTTGATCAGGCTCACCAGGTACTCCCTGTAGTGCTTCCTGCAGGAACACACAACTTTGTCAAAGCAGAAAAAACTGTGGTTTAAGTGATAACTCCTTTAACTTTAACTCCTTTTGCAAAAACACTTAATTTTTCCTCACAGAACACAGGACTTGCTGGTCTAACACTGCCTCGATCTGTTAGTTTGATGATAATAATAATAATAATAGCATATTTTTTCTCAGGATTTCCTTCATCTTCCCTCTGAGGCGCCCATGGCGTCCCCCACTTTGAAAATCATGGATTTAAAGCACAGAAATCACAGAATAACACAAACAAACTAACAGATCGAGGCGGCGTTAGACCAGCAGCTCCTGTTTTCTGTGAGGAAAGATGAGTGCTTTTACAAAAGGAGTCTGGTGGCTTTGCAGAGAGCGATATTTGGCTCGTGTCACGGTGGTTTTCCATCAGAAAAGTCTGTCTGACAGCAAAGTAAAGCTGTGAAAATATTCTAAATATAGGGTACAGTTAAACTGATGGGTTTTCCTACACTGGTACTCCTGCTGCTTCTCTACTCTGGTGTCGACCGCCATCTACTGTAGATACACTGACTGAATAAGTACATTAGTGTTTTAAAATCTCCAAAATGTCTGAATTATCCCTTTAAACTGTAGACTGACTCAGAAATTTGTTAGGAAGAGATTTGAGCATGAAACATAATGAAGCATGGTAACTATGTCGTAGAGTTCTGCATCATGTTTAATCTTCACAGACTCATTTCAACACAACATTTTCAGGCTCAAACTCAATTCTTACCAAGATATTTCACAACTCAACCACAAAATGAGCCAACAAGGAAAGAATGCAGAGCTCACTGCAAAGAACAGAGGCTGATAGGATGAACGTAGGATCCCCAAGAGAGAAGGTGAGCCGCTTTCTCACAGTATCTCTTTAAACTCCTCTTCACTCAGATTTAAAACGTTAACAGTACTGTGAGTATTATTAGTATTGTTACCTTCTAATCACGAGTTAAAAAGTTATATATTTTTTTCTAATTTTCCGTTTTGATCGCAGTATGTTTAGGCAAGAGAACAAGAAAACTGTCCAACCTGTTCACCTGCATTTCAACAAAAAAAAATCTCAGATGTTTAAGTTCTAGAGGGGTTTAAACCAGACCTTCACCAGACTGTTTCTGTTGTTTCTGTGCTCAGTGTGGAAATAATGACGCAGTGAGACACTCACTCGCAGAGTCCAGCTTGTCCCGGCTGTGTTTGGAGGCCACAGGGTGAATCAATCTGCTGACCTCCTTCATCTTTCTGCTCCATCACACAACAAGCGTCTGCATCACAGAGGAGAGAACAAAGTCAGTGACGGATTAAAAACAGACAAATGGAGGGAGGAAAATCTACTTTAAAATATTAAAGTATTCCGTAAACTGGCTCAAGATAACATGAAAATTTGAGTTTACTCAGTCTCATCTAACTTTTGTTTGGATTCCAGGTTTTCCAGGAGTTCAAGGATGTGTTTGAACCCTGATTTAAATGTCTGTTTCTGAAAAACAGAGTTAGATGAGAAGGAAGCAGATGTTTTTGGCTGTTTTACCAGTTTGAGTCCCAGTCGAAGGATCTGTGTTGAACTCCACGCCGTTCCTCTGAGGGGAGAGAAAAGGAAAATAAAGAAACTTTTTAATCACTTACATTCCAACAATTTAAATTACAGCTCAAAAGAAAAAGTTTAA
>JAJHUR010088388.1:0-10961 GCA_027495735.1 Lutjanus campechanus | reverse complement strand
AAAAAAAAAAAAAAAAAAAGAATAAAGGATTACATTTAAAGGATTATGACCCTTCCTTTAAATATTCCAGTAATGATAAAGAGTTGTGAGGAATAATGCGCCCCTATGAGCCAGCTCCTTCCAGTTCTTCTTCAGATTAATGGGCCGTGTTGGGAAAAGTGTGCAGCGAGGCATAGAGCATAAATAAGGTCTTTAAGTAGGCAGCTATGGCGGCTGTGGGCTCGGTGGACGGCTCTGTCTACACACAGACAAAGACCGAGCTATGATTTACTGGTCCTGCATTACAGCTCGGCTCATACAGATAAAAGGGAGACGCGAAGAATGTGGTTCATGACTGCATGTGATCTTCCAAAGTTACATAAACCGCCGAGCGGTGTCAATGGAAAAGTTTCACCTCAAAGTCACTCGAGTACTTCGGAGAAGTTTTGATGCTTGCCCGGACAGTGTTTTCTGAAGCTCACAATGAGGAATAAGGTCATGAATCCTGTAAAGTGGCTGCTTTGTTGGTTGGATGATGTAGACTGTCTGGGTCAGAGCTTGGCCTCAGATGTAACCCAATCTTAACCCGCATTTTTACTTTCAATTTCAGCGCAGCTGTGCAACTTAAGCCAGCTGTAACTTAAAAACAAGATCTACAGCTGGCGACTTCATAACCCTCCATACATCAACTCCCCTGCAGAATAGACTTGATATTATGATCTTACAGTACTCATTGCTCGGGCAAAAACAATGCCTTGACATTATTATCAATTTATTATTTTCAGTTAATGGAAAATATGATTCCTTTTGGAGTTGAAAAAGGAATGACATAAAGTTCTTTGAAAAGGAACGGTTAGGAAAACGTGTATTTTTTCAATCACTGTATTGATGTATGATTCCAGCGAATACTTTCCAGTGAAAAACATGTCTTCAGTTCTACATTTACAGAGGACTGATAGAGAAGTGACCTTTCGTATATAAAAAGTCATCATTTCATCATTTTGTCCTATTAGACATTGGTGTTAAATTGCATCATATTTAGTGCATGAATTCTTGAGTTAAAAAAAAAAGTCAAAAATTGTATTTTGTGAGGTCACAGCTCATCATTGAGTGCAAGTGGGTGTTCGTGCCTGATGTAATGCCAGCTGATTTGTCTTTTTTTTAAAATTCAACATAATGAGGAAAGTTGCAAAAAGTTGGCACTGTTTTTAAACGCACCAGAAAGTTGTTGATTGCTTCGTCTAATTCCCAGGACATCAAATTCTGAAGCTTTTGGTTGGTAAAGTGTCCTGAGCACAGCAAATTAATGAGAAAATAATAAGGTACAGGCGGAGCGCGGGATCTCTGCCGATGCAGGCGCTACCCCACATTTATGGTGGGTCGTGGGTGACGAATTAGAGGGATTATTTTTGTGTGTGTCTGTTTTTGTTTTTTGTTTTGTTTATTAGCAAACTGCACACAGACCCGATATAAACAAAGTCACTGAACACTGTCTGTCTTTCCTATGCTGCAAGCCAAACTTCAGGCAGGACAAAAGAGACTAAACTGAGGTCTTTTACAGCTTCAGTACTTTCAGTTCTGTGAAATGTTATGAATCGTTAGTACTGTATTGTTTTAAACATGTGGCATTGAACAAGTGTCAGTACTTTTGACGACCTTACTTTAAAATACTGCATTTGAATGACTTCTATATAAAGCAAAGACCAAAATACATTTCTGATGCCACATTATGAACCGTCCAGACACATTGTCTGGCACAGGTTTGCTGCTCTCCCAGGGTTAAAACTAAAGACACCACATATCTTGAATAATCTCCCGGAAAATTTTGAGATCCTCTCCAACTGTCAGTTCTGTAAAATCGAGGTCTGAAATCTTTCTGTTTGCAACTGATTTTTACTAAATCAAATTGGGGCTTTTGTTTGTTGCTTCTCTATATTTTATTTAACATGAGCTCTTTTTTACTTTCCACCTTTTTAAATCCTGATTTCATGTGTCAATTCATGTTTATATCAGTCCTGCATTTCTTTCTTATCTTGTTTTATTGCTTATTATTACTTTCAGTCTTGTTGAAATGTGCTGTACAAATACACTTGACTTGCCTCACCGTGGTTAAAGATGTTGAGTGATGTGTGCACCACTTTCATGTTATAAATTTAAAGTAAGTGGAGAGGATTAGATGTTGTTATTAAAACAGCGAATGAGGATCTAAAAAACATAAACAATGAGGTGGGCTTAACATCTCATTTTGACAGGCGTCATATTATGACTGGAAAGTCAATGAAAAGCAAAAAGCATATATCTGCTAAATGTGAGAAACCTGAGAATTTTTTTTGCTTGCACCATGTCTTAACTCTGCTAACACAGTAAACACCAGCTGCAGGAAAGCTACAAAATGACAAACTTTCTCTGGAAAACATGTGTAGTCTGCAGCTTTGTCGGTGACTCATCTTGGATCTCGGACTGTTGTAAAAACAGCTCAGTGATGATGGGACACAAACAGAAACACATGAGTGTTTCAGATTCCTCAGTGGATTCCTTGAGAGGGAGGAGGTGAACAGAACAGTCGAGTTAATTTAGCATTAAGAGCAGGTCTCATTTTAAGTAACCCTGAAACAGCGAGAACAGATGCTCACAGCCTCTGCAGCTGTGAGCTCCACACTGCAGACATGTTAAAGGGGTGGAAGGGTGACTATATTGTAACATACCGCAGTGGACGGGAGTCAGTGCACTTGATCCATGAATTTAAGGGCTGAACAGCGAATACCACCCACTGAATACCACACACAGCTGTGCTGCTGCCGCCGGGGAAGGCTGACGCACCAACATGCCTCCACCAGCAGAGTGATAACAGATGGAGATACGGGAGTCAGAGCTCCTAATCCAGAGGTGTTATGTGTTGGCGTTGAACTTGTGTAACCCTTCACACAGAAGACGAGGCAAGATGTTAAGTGGTTTTATCCCCTCTTCATGTGGTAAATATATCACAACCTCAGCTGATTTCTCAGCACATGCATTATCAGCACTGTAGGTCTGTGATGGCACTGCAGCAGCCAGTCGTTGCATCACTTCAAGCATAGAAGGATTAAAAACTTTCAGCAGTTAGACTACTAACTATTTACTATTTAGGTTATAATAGGTTGACATTAAATTTATAATAAATAGAAATAAAAAGGATGCATTTCAACTTATACATTCATTTGAATTCTTTATTATTCTTTACTGTTTTTTAAAAAGAGACACTCATTGTAACTGCAACACATTAAAAAAACATTGGGACAGCAGCAGCAAAAGACCGGGAAGGTTGTGGAATGACCAAAAGACACTCGTTTTAGAGTTTTCACCAACTACAATCTATAACATCATTAAAAGTTTCAGAGAATCCAGAGAAATCTCTGCAAGTAAGGAGCAAAGCCAAAAAACAACACTGAATCCCTGTGACTTATGATCATGTCCAGCAGCACTGCATTAAAACCAACATAATTGTATACAGGATACCACATGGGCTCAAGAACACTTTGGGAAACCGCTGTCAGTAAACACAGCGTGTTGCTGCACCTACAAATGCAAGTTAAGACTCTATCATGCAAAGAGAAAGCCAAATATCAACATCATCCAGAAATGCTGCCGACTTCTCTGGGCCCCGAGCTCATCTGAGATGGACTGACGCAAAGTAGAACAGTGTGCTGTGGCCTGGACCATCCAGATTGTTACCAGCGCTAACTTCTAAAATCAGCATCTGTGATGGTACTGTATGGGGGTGTGTTAGAGCACATGGCATCATGGGTAACTGTCATATCTGTGAAGGCCCCATTAATGAAAGGAACACACAGGTTTCGGAGCAACATATGCTGCCATCCAGACAACGTTATTTTCAGAGGCGTCCCTGCTTATTTCAGCAACACAATGTTAAGACACATTCTGCATGTATTACAACAGCGTGTCCCAGCCTTTTTGGAACTGGGGTTGTATATTACGCTAGACTGAGATGTGCATGAAATAATGGACTTATAAGAAACTTTTGACTCAGTTGATGTCAAACTATTCCTTTACAAACTAAACACCACTTCTATGCTTTTACTAAAGTTTTGAATAAAGTACCAAAACTCTCTCCAGAGTAATATCATATGACAGGGTATCTGCTACTATTTAAGCGAAGCATTGCTGTAATTCTTGGCAGCAAAAATGATGGAAATGAACCTGCTCTCCCACTCTGATTCAGGTTTTTTTTTAAGTGATGTTGAAGAATCAGTCATCAGCACCACAGAAGAAGAGAGCTGCCAAGTGAAGGAGGTCTTGATTTAGTAATCAACTAACATAACAGTGGAGGGCTGAACAGATCTATGTGTTGATGGATCACTTTAGCGAGTGCCATGATAAATGAATACGGTGATGAATGCTGTTAAACTTCGCCGTGATCGGTTGCAGATCGACTCTGCTGTTACAAATGACTTCACTTTTTTTCGAGGAACAAATATTATCTTTTCAAAGTGGAATGCTTACAGTGCAGAGCAGAGGGGAGCTTCCCCTGCTAACAGTATTTTCTTTAAAAGTTGTTGTTAACAGGGCAAGTTGAGGTGAACGCTGAATGACTTTATGTTGACAAAACACAGTGTGCTGAAACAGAATATTTTGGTAACTATGGAGAGACTGTGCACAGAACAGTTTAAACACTGATGTTCATTTAGAAGCAAACATAATGAAGGCCTTCACATTCAGTATAAGATACAAAAGAGGAAAAAGCTAAAAAGAAAACAGGCTTAAAATATTTCCATTGCCACCTCGTCTCCCTTTGTTTTGTATAATTGTATCACAGTTACTAAACATTATCTTCTACAATAAAGTTAGACTGACAAAACTCCAAAAATGTACATTTACATAAAGTCTACAGCTGCTCTCTGCAGATGAAAAATCTAAATAACATCTGGAAAGTTGTATAAAACAAACACGAGGAAAAAAGAAGTGCAGACGGTAAGATTCACTGGCTTACTTTGCTGAAAATAAAACTATTAAAATAACTGCAAAGTACAGTGCACAGAGAAGTCATTATCTGTATCTGTATCTGTTCAACCAACCAAATTGGACATGGTTCATTCCAGAAGAAACAGGCAAATGTATTTTATGAAACTGTTGTGCCTAAAAGCATCAAAATGATTTAATACTGGCATATAATTCAATATTTCCACACTCTCACAGTGTACTTTTCATCTATCTCTTTCTCTGTCTTTTTATTTATAAGTAAACTAAGTTTTATGAACTGTCAGAAGCCCACCACCACCACCTCCACTTCATCTGAGGGATATTGAAAAAGACACTGAGAAAATGGTTTCATGAATTAAAAGATCCTGTTTTGCATTGGAAATAGGAACTCTTGTTTACAGTGAATATATACAAAAACCTCGTGCAGTTGAAGGGAAGAATCTTGGTGCATTAAATCAGGGACTGATTAAGGTAAATGTAACCTTTTTTTTTTAACTATGCTGAGGTAATCAAGGAGCTGACCTTTTCCAAATAAAAATGAGCAACTTGGGATAGAGGAGATATTTGTTTCTATTGCATTATTTCCCAAATAATGAATTCAGATTCAGGTGAATCCCTCGTAAGTAACTTGGATTTAAAATGAGTAAAAGCACAATATTTCCCACCGCAATGTAGTGGAATACAAGGATAAAGGTCATGAAAATGAAAACATTTAAGTAAAAAACAAGTACCGTGATCCTGTACTTAAGAACAGCACTTGTGAATATGAACTTAGTTATTTGACACGACTGCATTTGAAGCAGATGAAACATGAGGAATATAAACCCTGAGAATGTCTTCTCTCTCTCTCTGTCCTCTGTTATTATCTGTTCACTCTGTGTTCAATCGTGAGGATTGTCGTAAATGGTTCACATTACAGAAAGCACTTTGGTAAATACGGCTAAATATGGTCGTTAAATGATCTTTTATGATTCAACAGCTCTGAAGTGTCTTTATGTATTTTAATGTCTGGGCCTCTTTGGATGCCTTATTTTCCCATTTGATGTTTAATTTTAGAAAATTACATAATAATTGTAACATTAACTGGACTAAAATTGGTGGGTTAATGGCTGGTAACTTTTATTACTTTAAAAGGGAAATTAAGAAAATTGTGCAAGTTTGTATTTCCTTAATGGCTCACTACCTAATTGAGTTTTTTATAATTGCATAGAGTACAGCCCTGTGGCCTCCCCGCTGTTCTCCTCTAAAACAAAAATCCCATCGCTGGCCATTCTAACTTGTTGTAATTGCCTTCTAATGCAGCTCTCTGGATTTAAAGAGACTGCAGAGAGGTATAAACTGTAGAGGAGGACTCATTTGCTGTTGGGAATGAAATAGAAGACGATATGTTGCAATATAAGGTGCTTTAGGTTCAAAGCATGTAGGGTGTGACTGTGCTGTTATCTTGCACCCACAATATGTAACGCAGCCACAAGAGGGGGCCAAATGACTCAGATTAATTCCTGCTCTCACATGAAACACAGAAATGCCCTTCATGTCAACAACTCTTTATTTTATTTCACTGGTATATTTAGCTGTGTAGAAAGCGACTGGAAGTATTTGACATGTTCAGTAATTGTGATAACCGTTGGAGAATAAGCTGATTTAAGAGTGTGTTTTGTGTTCACAGTATTGGCCAGATATGTAGTTTTATAACTGACATTCACAGAAAAAGATGAGATGGATCAAAAATAAGCCTTCATTCATCCTCAGGGGGAAAATTCAGGTGTTACAGCAGCTTAGCTTTTCAGTGAAAATGAAAATTTTATGCAAAAATGATCAATCCCACTCATCATGAATCACAAAGCATCCCCAAGATCTGTCAAAATAGTCACAATATAATTTGTTTTTTGCCATATCCTGCAGCCCTAGTGTAATACATAGCAAAATGACAAGTATTATATCTAAAGAACAAAGACAAAAACCTGATTTACATTAGTTTGATGATAAGTGTCAGTTAGAGTGACTACAAGGAGGACTGAGGAGGGCGTTTATCCGACAGTAGAGGGAGACATCAGCTGACAGCAGAAGACTGAATTAACATTAGAAATGAAAAGCTGATTGTTCTGCTATCAGTGCACTTTGAAATACAAATATCATAATAATATATACATACATACCAATTGTTACAGTGCTCTTTAATGAGAAATTAATGTATCTACATTTTGTGTTGTTATGAGTGTGTTTTTTGAAGTGTTTTTTTTATATTACTGGGCACGAGTCTTTCTTGAAGAAGACATCTGATTTCAATGACACAACTTGGATTAACTAACTAACTAACTAATGTAAAGATTCATCACAACTCTGTCATGTATTCTAAGCTAAAGCAGAACTGCAACCACTACAACTGTACTTCTACTGCACCAACTAATACTACTAGTAGTTTTAACTGCTGCACTAAAATTACTTCTATTACAACACCACTACCACCTTAATACCGTCAACATTAGCACCAGCACCACTTAACTCCTGCTGCTGCATGTTTTATTGTTCATTATATGATGATTCCAGGGCCACGTGTTTTAGGAAAACATGTTGGTGTTGGATTATTTGTCTGCTATCTGGTTGGTATTTTTAGGAAGAAAACCTTTTTCTTATGCTCAACTCAACCCAGCTTCATTTATGCAGCACCTTTCATATGAACGTAGTGCTGCAAGTAACAATTATTTTCATTATTGATCATTTTCTCAATAGTTTCTCAAAAGTTGTTCGGTCCATAAAATATCAGAAAATGATCAAAAATGTTTTCCAAACACCCTCAAATGTCTTGTTTTACCCACAACACAAAATATTAAGTTCAGTGTCATAGAAGAGTAAAGAAACCAGAAAATATTCACATCTGAGGAGCTGAAGTCAGAGAATTTTGACTTTTTTTTCTAAAAATAGATGAAAATAAAAAGGTTAAAAAATAAAAATAATAAAATGATAAAAATCAATAAACAAAAGTCAGTGTGACCCGGGCACAACAAACTAGCACCGCTGCTATCGCTGCGAATCACCACAAATATCACAGCTGCTACAGCGCTACAAGTACGACTGGTATGTTATCATTCATTAGTGCAGTACCATTCCACCAGCACTGCCAATGCTGCAACTACTCTTGTAACTGCACTCCTTTTATCAACTGAACATAAAAAGAAATAATTAAATAATTAAAAAGTTCAAATTTATCTATACCTAAAATCATGACCATTACAGTGCTCCCAAACTAATCAATGAATGCTGATTACAGATAAGATGTAAATACTCATAGAACCAAACTATAGATTAAACACAAAACTATATTCTATCCATAAGAATAACTACTAATGACCCTAAAACCTTACAGCTATTACATAGGAGTCTGTAATGACAGCAGGAGTGATTTAAATACGGTACATGCCTTTTTTTAGATTAGAAAAGAAAGAACCGTCTGCAGCGGATTGTTCAGATAATCAGAGAAGAGAGAGATAAGAGAGGTTTTTTAATAGACGATTAAATCTGAGATGTGTTGCACGTCATCTACACTGTCTGCCTGTCACTCTGCACTGTACCATTACACTGTTAACCCATGCAGAAGCACCTGAACAATAATCTAAAAAACCTACATTTGCTGTGAGGAGTGATATCAAAGAGCACAGAAACACTTCCCTCGTGCACACCGACAGAAGTCCCTGTTTTGCATACAAATAGATCTGATCCAGACATGAGCGATCAGATAAATCAGTGATCTGCAGATTAAGACAAAGAGTTTAAGAACTAACCCCAGCTGAGACTGTTTCAAAGCTATCTAAACACAGGATGCCTCGGGCAAAGAGTTGCCTTGAGTGGAGAGAGACGCAGAGGGAAGTGCAACAAAAATTTAACAGATTTATTTCAAATCCAGTGGAATCCAATATGGATTATGTTATACAGAATTGTATATCTTTATCTTTGCACACATATTTTTATCATTACATCTCCTATTCAAGATTTATAAGCAGTAAATTAACATGTAACACAGTTTACATCATAAATAACATACTATGCTATGATGTAATTGTGCCATCCAACCATCATCACTACTGCACAGACTCCATCCACAATTCTACATGCTCTTTAGTATGTTAAAACAGTATGTGAGATTTGTGTCAAATTGTGTCAAAAACCTTAGTATGAACTCAATAGTATGCGAGGTGCATATTATTTCCAGTATGCAAGCACTGGACACTACGCCGGCAAATACATCCAACTGGCGAGGAGTCTCTCAGGAAGTGACATGATACGTGCTCATCAATGGGTCCGAAAATATACACATTCATGTTTATTAACACAGTAGTATGTTGAACAGTACACATTTTGGGTATTATGTAGTGCATAGTATGTGATTTCGGACGCAGCGTCTTACTGACTCACTAGTGACGCCACCAACACAAGATGGTGGCGCTTGTAACTGGGATGTTTTGGCTTCAATTTTGCACAGTGAGAAAAAGTGATGATGAGTCGTCCTTATTTATATATAGTCAATGTCCAGGATCAGTTGTCAGGCAGCTAATGAAAACACAATATAACGTCTCGATCAGTGAGTTTTAGAGGCACCGGTAGGCAGATTTTGTTAGCTTTGAGAGAGCCAAGCTAACAGTGTCACCCTGTTTCCAGTCTTTATGCTAAGCTAGGCTAACCGACTGCTGATGGTAGCTTCATATATAGTGTACAGAAACAAGAGCTGTATCAATGTTCTCATCTAAATGCTAATCTAAACCTTTCATTCATTTTAGTCAGCAATTATGCGAGAGCTGCAACAATTTATCGATTATGAATCGATTATTAAATTAATCGCCAGGCATTCTTTTAATAGATTAATCAGTTTAAATAATTTTTTGAATTTTTCATGAAAAGAAGTCAAAACTCTCTGGTTACAACCTCTTAATTGTCTCTGATTTCTTTACTCCTTTTTGGCAGTAAACTAAATATCTTGAGGTTGTGGGCAAAAAAAAAGACATTTGAAGACGTCACCGTGGCCTTTGGTAAACACTGATCGACATTTTTCACAGTTTTCTGACATATAGTCCTGTTGACCAAAAAACTTATTCATTAATCAAGACACTCTGTTAGTCGCAGCCCTAAATTATACTGTCACAGCATAATTAAAGAAACAATTCAGTGGCATTTTAGTGGTAAGCTTGTAGATTGCAAACATATTGTCCCATCCTCCACTTCCAAGTGTGTAAGAGAACCTAGTGAGACCAGAAGACCCCGTCTAGAGCCACTGTTTCGTTTGTCCGTTCTGAGCCACCTTAAAAACAGGGCAGCCTCTGTGAAAGAGGATCAGTGTCCTCTGTACATATAAACGGCTCATTCTAAGGTGATGAAACACAGCGATTCTTATTTTAGGGTGTTTCTTTTTTAGGTGATTACACACTAATGAAAACATACTTATTAATATTATAGTCCATGTCTGCCATATTGTGCCAATAAATCCCTGTAAATCTTACACACTGGACCTTTAGCTGGTGTATAAACATATAATTATAACACAATAAAACAGACGTACACAGGTGAACAAATAACTTAATCATATAAAGTGTTTATCAACTGTTTGTAAACATTCACAAATCATCCAAAACTGGGCTTTAAACTGGCCTATTTATTAATGTGAAAATTTGAAGATGTTTTATGAAATAGAGAAATAGTTTAATTTCTCTGGTGAAAATTTTACCTTCTCAAATGTGAGTATTTGCTGCTTTCCTCTATTTTATATCATTATAAACTCAATAACGTTTTCTTGACATTCAGCTGATTAAACCATGATTACAATAATCACTAGTCGCAGCCCGGTCTGCTCTGCTTACAGCAACATTAGTTTGTTATACAAGAAATAAAGACGAAGGCTAGAAATCAAGTGTTACCCTAATGGCACATGATTTCTCCCTGTCGTTGTGGTCTAAATGGCTGAGGAGAGACTCTCCTCAGTTTATTAAAGCATGCACAAAGGCATCAGGAGCTGA
>JAJHUR010088387.1:0-29581 GCA_027495735.1 Lutjanus campechanus | reverse complement strand
AAAAGTAACACTGGTCTGTTGAGTTCCTCCAATCAAACATACAGGGAAATTAATATCAGCAGCATCACATATCTCAACTTCTAATCCAAATCAATAAGAATCAGAGATGGGGACTTGAGTCTGTGACTTGGACTCGAGCTGCACACACAGTGACTTGAGACTTAACTTAGACTTGAGATTTGACACTTGTTAACAATCCTTTTTTTGGTGCATTACCATTAAGGAAATGACAAGCTGAATGTCATTCCCTTCCTTATTACCATCAGGCGTAACCTTACAGATCTGCAACCACAGATGACTGTAAGCTGCAGCAACAACACATGGCGAGCACACCTGTTGTGCCATTTCTCATCACATTTCTTCACACATAGCCCAGAAAAAAGAATCTCTGAATAGAACGTCAGTCTGGGGTAAAGGATGCTGAATCACACCTCATCAGGGACCTGAAAATACACCCGGATAGGTCAGTTACTTTGTTGGTTAATGTGAAAGTTAATTTAGCGCCTGGAAGGTTAGCAAATGCATAGTTTAGCATCAGTGGTATGACATTAGCTTGTTTGCTTGTTTATCAGATGATTTGGTTGTGCGCTCTCCCTCCTGCCTGTCGGCACATATAGAGCAGCCTTTTCTTCCTGCTCTGCTCCTCGCTGGACTGTTACAGTGCGTAACCTTTGTCTCAGCTTTCTCACAGCATCCCTTTGTGGAGAATGTTAGCTATTCTACTGTGCTGCACAACTGGGGTGCATATGAGGTTCTGTGATGCATCATTATGCATGACACAGCGCCTGGGCATAGTTTCCTACTGCATTGTAATAGCCTGTTTAAAGTGATCTTACCAAACAGCTAACCGATGCTGATAATGTATGCTAATAGATAAATAAGTGATGATGATAAAATACATGCATGACTCAGAACACTGCCTCTATCTGATTAAGTAGACTGGATGGTTTGCAGCTGATGTTAGGACACTCATTACAACAAAAGACATGAGACTTTACTTGGACTCAAGCTCAAAGACTTAACATTTGCAAAAAATGACTTGTGAGCATCTCTGATAAAAACATGTATACTAGAGATACCAGACATACTGTCCTAATCTGGGGTATTGTATACCATTGTTCTACTATTTGTCTGTGTTCATGTGCTTTTGTCTGTAGCCTGCTTATGTGCTCTTGTACATGTTGTCTTAATGTTTTATGTGCCATCAAACTGCCAGGGACTGCAGATGAAAATGAGCCAGTACAGCTAAATCTGGCACATTTACATGATGAGCCCAAGTGCTCATGTTGTGTGCATTGTTCCTTCTTAAATAAAATCAAACATAAATGAGGAGCTCCATGCATGAGGATATTCACATCCAATATGCACATCCACGCATACACTATGTTTATTTTTAGGAATAAAAAATTTTGATTTCTAGAACATTCACGCAGGCTTTGATGCATTATGCAGGAATCTCCTTTTTTCTCCCTACTGCAAACAAATACAGCCTTACCTCAGCAAAACTCACTGCTAGCTCTCAGTGAAGACGCCTCTCAAGAATGACCCCCTCACTCCCTCTTTTATTTCTTTATTTTACTAAGCGGAGGAAAGTGAAGCGAGAGATACAGGACACAGAGACGTGGGATGACATGCATCTGAGGCGGTGAAGCCAAACTTGAACTTCCAACACCGCAGAAGTTCAACTCTCCTCACTTCAACACTGACACTGAGTATCTGTGTACAGTATACTGTATGTGATAAATAATAACTGAGTTCTGCAGTGCTCACCATACAACAAATTATTAAAGATCAGGTCTGCAGTGTTGGAACCTCACCTTGTTAGTATACACTACGAGTTAAAAACGCATTCGGCTGTGAATGGTTGCATGTGTTGTGATACAAGTTTTATGACAATAAAGTAAGAGACAGTGGAGCACCACGGGGTTACACAAGCACAGTAAAGACAGCACAAAAACAGACCATCAGTCCAGTGAAGCATATGCACATTGTGGGATGACAAAGGCATAAAAATGCAAAAAAAATCTCCTTGAAACGAGCTGCACAAGTTCTCAAGTGAAAAAGTTTAGTGACTTTGACAAAGGTAAATGTTTCATAAATGCCTACAGCTATATAACTTAATAAGAGATGTTTCATGAAATATTTTTGGTGTTCATGAATGAAACACTACCAACAAAGAAGAGTCTCCTTGTGCATAAATATACCATGATCTCAGCAGATTACATGTGTTTTCATACACGGTACAGTAACCACACCATGCATAACAGGCCCCCACACATGTTCCCTTTGATCAATCTTTTATCAGTACTCATGTTAGAGCGAGAGCCAGCAGGATGGATGTGTACAAGTACTGTATGCAGGTCTTTTCATTTAGGGAAGCTGATAAATGATAGATTAGTTTACATGCAAGGTGTCTCGCTGAACCTCCGTAAATATCTCAAGCAGGTGTTTGGACATATGTGCAATATGGTTGTTTTATTATTTAAAGAAAATTGAATCAGGTAGGCTGATTGGCAACAAATGTATTTTTCTGGGATCACCTGGAAAGGCGGGTGGGAATTAACGCTTCAGTCTGTAGTTACAGTATGGTGCTCTCTGTTTTTTGTTTGCTTAGCGTTTGATTGGCAGTTTGTGGATTTCTTTTTTATGCATTTCTAAATTTTAAAGCTTTAAAGCTTTCACAGGTAAAGTAGATAAAGAAGATCAACATCAAGTCAACAAACCCACAAATGGATCCCACATTTAATTGATGTTACATCTATGTTAAAGGGATAGTTCGGATTGTTTATTGTAGGGTTGCATGGGGTATTTATCGATAGTAAGTTAATCGGTTGGCACATCCCCAGTTAGAGGCAGAGAGAAATACCAGCACAGAAGCAATGCAATAAACCGCTTTGGACAGAGTCAGCGGTAAAAGGTATTTTAGCCACAACTGGCAACTTTCGAGGGTTAAAAAGAAAAAAAAAATCTTTAAGTTTAAGTGTACGGTATGTTTAGATTATTATCTCCACTTTACTTTGCTGTCAGACAGCCTTTTCTGATGGGAACCCACTGTAATATAAGTCAAATCTCCAAACACACCAACCACCATTGGTGGGATCAGTAATTTACCTTGCAGAACATGGGAGCTGCTGGTCTACCACTGCCTTGACCTATTAGTTTATTAGTACTATTGTGTGACTTGGTGAATCCAAATGATTTCGCCCATGGAGTTTTGGTTTGGCTGGTTTTGGCTTAGAAAACTGCTGTTTCCTGTCAGAAAAGACTGTCTGACAGCAAAGTAAAATGGTGAAAATATTTTAAATAAAGCATACACTTAAACTGATACTGATTTACTTTAAGTGGGCCTTTTTTTAAAATTAGCTAAGCTGTCCACTGCTGTGGACGGGGTCAGCTTAGCTGGAGGTGTGCCGACCAGCATCGGTTCTCCAAACTGGGGGAATGGTGATGAGGGCCCATGGTTACTGCTAATATAGCTATCAAAATATTATAAAGTCATCTGCAACTATTCTAGCCCACCACCCATGAAGAATTATGTTTCTCTGAACTGTTAAACCATCTGTGAAC
This sequence comes from Lutjanus campechanus, assembly GCA_027495735.1. Taxonomy (NCBI): domain Eukaryota; kingdom Metazoa; phylum Chordata; class Actinopteri; order Lutjaniformes; family Lutjanidae; genus Lutjanus; species Lutjanus campechanus. The sequence continues at coordinate 26,014 of JAJHUR010088387.1, read as the reverse complement.
AAATTAATTCTTAATTTCTGAACTAGTTTTTAAAATATTGTTATTTTGCTATGACATATTCATTTTGTATTTTACAACAATCTCAAAAGAGTGGAGACTAAAAAGAGATGGTGTCTTTGTTCAGTTTTGAAAGGAATCAATGAACAAGATTTCTTGCCAGTGTTGTTTTATCATGTTAAAATCTTGATCAGTGTGTGAAATTAAAGTCATATTATAAACTTTCTTTTTGTTCTAAAAATTGCTACTATTGGTAATAATGCTGAGCTACTTTTAATTTTCTATTTTTCGCCTTATTGTAGAATGCTACTCTTCATGTCTTCAGCATCAGATTTTTCTCTCTTTCTTCATGCCATCCATAACCTTTGCCTTTATTTAGCAACCTCATTTCCTACTTGCACGGCTCAACAACAATAGAGAAGCTTCCAGCTATGGGTGGTGGTGGGAATGTGTGTGCATGGAGATTTAGGTTAAGAGGCAGCCATGTGGGATAATGGAACTATTGTATGAATCTGCAAATGTGACTCCTTCACATCCCCAAGAGCTGGCCTACTGTCATCCTGCGGTGACTGGGTAAGTGAGAGGGAGAGACTGGGATATTCTGTCTGTGTGAGTGTGAGTGTGTGCCTGTTTAAGTATTTACAACTCATATTCTATTTATTTCTCCAACTTGTAGTCCATGACCTTGATAAATCCACTTTATTAGATAGTTTAGAAAGCTGAGTTTGTACAGACAGCTCATCTTGCTCCTCCTTCAATTGCTATTCTTCTTTTATTGTTCTAGGAAAGACTACAGTAATCATGCTGCATAATTTAAGCTAGTTTTTCCATGGCGTGATCATTAACATGCAAGTTCATGCACCTTAAGAGTTTTTAGTTTACCAAAATTGATGCAAAACAGTTGAATGCATCCACTTTGTTGTAGTCTTGTCAGTGAAAATGTCTAATTTATGAGGCAGGGCAAAGGATAATAAATAGAGCTGTTGAATAATAATAAGAAAGTTCAGTTAAGGTTGCCAGTATGTAAAAATGTCAGCACAACAGTTAAAAATAAAAAGAGGAGGTTACAGTGGGCCCATAATTATCTGAATAAAATGTGCAAAGTCTGGAAAAAATGATTGATTTGGAAACACGCTGAGGGAAAGACCAGAAGGATCCATCCAACTGGGTGTCAAAAGCACAGCATAATTTCAGTGCCACAGTAAAGATAAAAATTCTTACTAACCAGGTGATCCTTTCATGGGATTATACTAATCTTTTTCAAATTGCCACCTCCAGCAGGAAAACACACCTACATATTTCCACATCTTTTCCAGTTGGTTCAAGGAAGATGAGAAAGACTTCATGTTCCTCTAATGTCCTGCACAGCTCCGATATATCAAATCAACAGATTGCCTCAAGGTGAGGCTGACAGGATGTTCACAACATTATCCTTATGGGTGAAATATCCACAAAACCTCCACCACACCATCAAATCAAGATTGAGCAAACTGGAGATAAAAGTCCTGAGGCCAACACAACCCACTTAAAGGACCAGTGTGCAGGATTTTGTGGCTTCTAGTGGTGAGCTTGCAGAGTGCAAACATCTCATCTCACTCTTCCAAGTGTGTAGGAGAACCTACGTGCTGTGGGCTACTGTAGAAACACGACGGTGCAACATGGCCATATTGGAGGACCCATGGTAGATATAAACGACTGATTCTAAGGTAACAAAAACACAACAATTCGTATTTTCAGCTGATTATACACTGATTAAAACACACTTAGGAATATTACATCCTATTTCTGCCATATTCTGCCAAGAGATCTCTGTAAATTTTACACATCGGCCCTTGCATTGAACCTTGCCTGGGTCCAAATCCTTTCTTTTCTCGTAGCTGCTACCTATATGTAGCTTTTCACAGTTTCAGCCAACTCTGCTATGAAGGGTACATGAGGACATTGCAGTAACATTAGAGGGATGTCTTATTTATTTTCTGTTGCAGCAAACAACACACACCTTATCTACACACTTTATGGCTGAGTAAAGTAATGTAACTATTCCTCACAAAGTCACTCTCTCATAAAACTATAGAGAGTGGGGGCAAAAACAAAGTATGTTGGCACGGCAAGGCACCGGTGTCACCTTAAATGATGGGAAAATCAAATCCCCCCACCCAAGAGAAATCAATTAGAGAGGAGGCAGTCTAAATATGGAAAGGAGTGACAATTCAGTCTGATGTCAGGCTACATTGGACCTTTAAATGCAATTAAGTTTCTAATTGAGAATGGTACAACAGGAAGCCACGACCAAATGTTGCTCTAATATGCCAGGAAACATGCTGTGGAGGATTTGTGAGATGAAGATGTCAAGTAGTGGAGTTTTTGTTGCTCTACAAACGGAGGTTGCCATGGCAAAATGCTTTTGTATACTCTACTCATACAGTAGAAAACATTTAGATGCACAGTCAGCTTCTGTGTGCTTCACTGCAATTTCCATTTCAATGACATTTTGATGTCAGTGCAAACGGGCCATGTAAGCAGCCCCATAAGCAAAAATGAAAGGATCATGTCCCAACACAAAACATTTCTTGTTCAGCCTGAAAGACTTTTATTCTCGAAACATTTATACTTTACTTTTCCAGTTAATGACTTGAAGGTATTGTAGTAATGATCTGAAAATATAGAGAATCCATACAGCACATTCAGGTCTCTATCGAACAATCGGGCAGAGAGCTTGTTCTCCCCCTAAATCTTTCAAGGGTGTTTTTGTTCGACCCTGACAGAGACATCAAAAGCTATCAGCAATGTCTCTTTGTTTTGCCAAGCTCCACTTCTCATCTCTGTCACTTCTCACATATTCTCTTCATCCTTCTTTTGTTACTTTCCCCCCTCCTCTTTCTCGGTCTCATTTATCTGCAGTCAAAGTGTGCCCTCATGTTAGCCCCAGCATGCATTGTAAAAAGCCTGAGCATGGCCAGGGGGAGAAAATGTAACAAAGAGCATTCGCAACGAGATGAGGCACGAGAGCACATACACGCACACACACCGAACCCTCATGGTCATGTGTTACACCATGCTGTGCTCCCTGCTTTGATATTATCGCATCTTCCTGGTATTATTTTACTTTTTTTTCCCCATCTTTCTTTAATGTAGTGTACACTTGGTGCAGCATGTCCTGGGGCATTACAGTACAACTGCTGCATCATGATAATGGGGTTCAATACTGCTGTCTGAATACAAATACCTATGCCCTTGTAGCGCCATGTTACATAAATTCTCGCCTCGAAATCAAAAACAATTATTTACACAATAGTTTATTTTCACAGCAGCCATTTTGACATGGAGCAGTAGTGTAAACACAGCTATTAACAGTGATGTTGTGAATTAAGGCTCCATTCCATTCAGGTCAAACAGAGTCAGGGTGCTGCTATTGTGCATGTTGGCTCACTGGAAAGGCTCTGCCATGCTAAACAGAACAGGACCTTGATTAGTATCATAAAAATATGACTGCTGTGAAAAATGTGTATTGTTTTGTACAGTTAAAACCTTGTAACCAGTATTCAAGAAAGAAATGTGGCAATTTAATTTCTTATGCATAATTAAAAGATGCCGACAAAGGTTATCATTAAAGTTTTTAATATTTATCCAATGTTTCCCCTATGATGGAATAGCAGTGGAGGTGAAGCACACACTTCTAATTGCTTATAGGGGAAACATTGTTTATCTTAGCATCCTTAATATACAGTAAAAATCGAACAGTCAGTGTGAGGTAGTCTATGTTTTTTCTTTCCTCAAGACGAGAAGGTTTTTGCAATAACATCACACCTTGGGATACAACACTTGATTAGTGGCCCAGTGATAATTCTGTATTGTCAGTCCATCTGTTGTTTTGTTGTATTGGACTTCTAGTTGGGCCACACACAGTCACCTGGCACACAGCAGGAAAGTCTTCCCTCCCCCACAGCAGCCTGTCTAACCGTCTCCTTTTGTTCGGTTGCACACCACTTACAAATCTGTGAATACACTCAAGAGACCAAGATTCAATGATAGTCTCATGTATGTACGCAACATGCACACAACATGCACACACACATTCACTCGGTCAAACACTTTCTTTTCTGCAGAGCAAGGTACAGAGACTCACAGAGACAGGAGGGGAAAGATGTGTGTTCCATGACCCTGGTCCAAATGAGAGGTCCTTGAGGGGTTTATCTGTCTCTGCCTGACCTGAGTTATTTACCCTTATATAAGTCAGCAGGCAGAGGGGGAGCAGTAAAGACGGCATATAGGAGGCAGAGCAGCAAGAAACAGCAGTACTGATGACCTCAGCATGTGCACAAGCACGGAAACACTCACTTTACAGTGAATACAGCAAAAATACACACATACAGACCCTTGCATAAGTATGAGGGTGACAGAAACCCAAATGCAAAAACATTCAGCTCAGGAACTGACAATATAAACTCTGTACCAGACTCCCTCCCCGTCTAAGTCTGTAAATACTGTCTGTTCAACCATGGACCTAATTAGAGCAACTCTCTGGCTGTCTGACCACACTATTACTTCTTTCTCCATCCTCTCTTTCTCCATTTCCCAGAGGAGTGGGAGGAGAGGAGAGAAAAAAGCGATAACCCACCTGCTGAGGTACATCACACGGGGATGGAAAATGCAATTTCTAAACCATCTGTGAACAGGATTTGAGAGAAAAACACAGATTATATCTGCTTCTTTTTGACTAGAAGATAGATTTTGCATTTCAATAGATAGGTGGCTCTATGAGAATGTATGGTGGTCTTTGTTCATCTGTACATGTATTTGTGAGTGTGTTTTTGTACGTTAACGTGTGCAATATGATTTAAGACAGTCTGTCATTTTGGTCCTCCAGTTTTACATCATCCCCAGGCACATTTGAGTGGGTGTTTGAAATCATTTGACAGGCTTAAACTCAGATTCATTCCTCTGACTCTTACTTCACCCCTGCAGTAACTGGGGCACATCCTTAAAACAAAACAACTGCCATAACTCTGCGTTTAGAATTATATACCAGTCACCATTGTCCCTTTAATTACAATCATTAGGCCCCCTGTGGATCTGTCCAAGTATTTATTTTTGTGTCATGCCGCACAGCTCAGAATATAATTTATCAGAATGATGAGCAGCTGGAGCTTATTTGCAGCTGTGACACTGAAAAAATGGTAAACTGCAGGATGGATGTCTGGTGAAAGTGTAACCTATCTGATGGTCTTTAAAAATGAACATAAATCTCACTAAAGTGTTCAGATGCATCAATATTTCTAATGATGGAGCAGAGTCCTGGTGTGCCAAGCTATGTGAACTCCTGACCTTATTCTGATTATGATAATCAAGAAAAAGACAGTTTGCTAAGCTCCCTTGGTTACTGTTGCTACGCCTATCACGCTTTCTGTTCTCACGCAGGATATGCATATAAAAATGACAGCAGGAGGCAGATTCATCACTTGTATGTACAAGACCAACAATGGAAATTAATGGATCCTTGATTTCAGACACAATTATAGACAGACTTCTCATTAGCCAGCGACCATCAGTTTCACCATCTGAAATGACAAATGTTTTTGTTCAAAATTTTAGCTCCATGAGTTGGTTAAAATGCAGTGTCCGACCTTTTAATATTTTCTGCTGACTCGTATTGAAAGAAAAATCCTGAACATGGTAACATTAAAATGTACTTAATGGCTTCATGCATGATATCTTGCTAAAAGACTAAAGTTCAAAGGTCCCGCCATCCTCGCCAGTGTTGTTCACACTTTTCACAGCACATTTTCACTTTTCACAGGCCTGCCATACCAAGTTGCTGTATAGTTGCTAAGACATGATTTACAGCTGTTTGGAGAAAGGGTTCAGCCAATGGTCAGTTTCAATACTTGCTAAATTTTCTCTAATAGGTTTAAGGAAAAATATGTAATATATTTACTGCACCAAATCATAAAATGACGATGACATGTCATCAGAGATGAAAGAAACACGTCAAGTTGAGCTCACTTCAGCCATAGACATTATATTAAAGAGGGATTTGACCTGTTTAATATACCATCTATGGTTCCAACTCGATTTGACTGCAGCACTCATTCTTGGGCCCTTGAGTCCTACATATTGCTCCTATAAAGCCACTGGAAACAAAAACGCAAAATGGTCTTCTACCTATATAGTAGGATCTATATAAGCATCTACAAAGGATTGGAAATTTATTTATTCTAAATTTGAAATATTTACCAACCCAAAACCTTGGTATTTGACATCCTGAGAATGACACTCAACAATCATCTATCTTTCTGGCGCATTTATGAACCAACAAATCCTAGTAATCCTACCTTTAATGAGACACTTGTCAGACTGTTTCAAGGCAAATTACCAGAGATTTTAAGACACAATTAATTTGTTGTGTTCCACTAGATAAGCCTCCCTGTTTACGTGTCTAATGGATGATACTTTTTTAAAAATGTGGCCAGTATTATTAAAGCAATAAGTAAGAATTCATATTATGTCGTAAATGTGCTAACAAACATACTGTACATTGTGGTGCTGAAACCACAGTGTTAAATGTATTAATCTGCACTTAAACCTCACTGACTGCACAGAGTCAAAACCTCAACCAATATGTTAAGGCTGAAATAATTACAGCACTTATTGTATGCAACAAGGTTTCAACTGTCTTTAAAAAAAAAAAAAAAAGAATGAAGTGTCCTGTCTTCCAGATAGTAGAGGCTAGAGATTCTCTATTGCTACAGCTTGTGATCTCTGTGCAACCTCCGTACCACCACCACCAATTAGCAGACGTCCCCGGATAGTGTGCAGGCCTGTCTTACTCTCCTACGTCTTCTTATTATTCTTTTTCATCATCTGTAATGTGCTTTTTGGTTCAGCTCAGCCTTTTTAATTCCTCCTCTTTACCAATATTCTCTATCTATTATTCTCGAGTCACTCTCATTCTCTGTCTCTTCACCCACTCTCCTTCATCCTCCACCTGTTATCTCTGCCTTACCCCTCCTCTGCTGCGCTGTTCTCTTCTTCCTCTGCTCTTTTCTTCGCTCTGTCATCCTCTTTCCCTGCTCATTGTTCATCTCATTTCCTCATATTGTGCCCTCTTTTACTGCTCTCTCTTCCTTCAACCATCCCCCTCCTCCTCTGTAACTCCTCTTCTTTTATCCCTCATCTTCCTCCCTTTGTCTCCTCTTTTTCTTTCTCCTTCTGTGGCTCTCTTTGTAACATGCTGAATCCCAAAAGCATCTTTGCTGTGAGATTCTTCCTGCTAATCTAATTGAACAAGGATGATCTTAGCATAAAGATTGCTGGGAAACCCAGGCAGTGGTACAGTTGAGCAAACAATATGAGTGTTGGGAGAGGAGACAACACGCTCAGGGTTTGCCAGCAACACCTGTTAAGCCAGGTGGACACTGCTGGCAACACAGAGAGGAAGGGAAAGAGGCGGCAACAAGCTAGGAAAGGACAATAAGCAAGGTAGGAGAAGTAATATGAGAGATAAGGTGTCATTCATCTCAAAAGACTGTAAAGTCCTGATCCATAGCTGACATTCCTGCAATCCTAACTTGAGGATGACCGATATGGGACTTATGAGACTGATACCAATTTTAGAGGGGAAACAATTCACAGACTACAGATGAGCAACTTTTGAGCTGGAATGAAAATAGTCCTTTTCTATGTAGGTTGTGCACCAATTTAGCACCATATGTCTATGCAAAGGTACTAAGAAGGTTTGTTTCTGAATCAAATCACTTTATTAATAAATATATCTAAGTTAAATATTCCTAAACATGTTAAATAATCGACAACCAATGGAGAATCTGAGAAATAAAAAAAAAAATTAAAATTAAATGAAAAGCTAAATGAACATCAGTACTGTGCAGTATCAGTCAACGTTGGAACATTTCAATACTGTTAATCAGTTACAGACAGGTTAAAAAACAAGAAGCCTTCTCAGCATTTACTCCTGCCACAGAACTCCTCTTTTCCCACCTCATTTGTTCGATAAAAAAGTTTAATATCGGTGCATATCAGTAAACATTAACACCGATACCAATGTATCTGTGAAAGGCCCATATCAGGTAATTATATCTGCTCTAATCTCAACATATTAAGTGCATCACACACACACAAAAAAACCAAAAGAATGAATGGATCAACAGACTACTGACATCATAATCTGCGTGGAAAAACATGTAGTTGTAGTTACGACTCGTGCTTGTGTGTGCAACTGTGTTTGCATATTTGAGGCAACTTGCATGACTCGACATTCATGCAACTGCACAAATGCATCAGTTATGCAACAGTGGGAGCACACTATGCAAAGACTAGATTTTCACATGGAACTGTAATACTGACCCTTCAGCCCACAGATATAATTACTTTCTCATGTCACTTGCAGCAAAAACTGAAAAAGCGGAGTCAGTCAAGGTTAAAATGTGATTATTATGTCTTATGAAAATCAAGCTGTGCTCTTCTCTGCCCTTCTCTTTATCCTTTTGACAGCACTGATTCTTTCATCTCTTGACCAAAATCCATCTCTAAAGACAATTAACGCCATCATTTCCAGTCTTAACTTCCTTCAGTGGCTTCAAAGTGAGCGTGACCTCTTTGAGAATGAGCAGACAAATTAAGACACGTCTGCCTGTGTACACAGCGTCTGTGTTTACATGCTACGCGATTAATGTTTGAATACACTCATTAGCAAATTAACTGCATTTTAGTTACGTGAGATTGAGGTGCCTGGAGAAATGTTTGCATGCACAGATGAAGCACAGAAGCATGCAAACACAGACACAGTCGTGTTTCCATCAGTTCAGAGGACATTACATTGACTTGCATTCATTTCTGGGAGATTTACCTTATACCTAACCCTAACCCATAACCACTACTTGCTTAAACCTAACCCTTACCGTAACCCTATCCCTATGTCAAGTCTTCACCATAGAATTTAATGATTTATGTTACGAGGACTTGAGTTTGGTCTAAAGGAAGGTCTGTCCCCACAATGTGAGTGTGTAAACAGGTTTATGTTCCCACCACATGAGTAATACATGTCCACAAACCATCAGTCACAGGAGACACTGGATAAAAAGTCAACACCGCATTCAAACAGTTACAGTACACTTGGCAGCAACCGTGTCACGTAAATAAGTGTTTAAACTTTTAAGCACAAGTAAATATTTGGTTGAACACAAAACACTTGAGCACCTTCTGTGCTGCTGCCTGCTAAATGTCACATCTCAGACACTCTTGCTACCTTTTTCTGTTACTCCATTATTTGCCAATTTCTTACCAGAATGAGTCGACCGAACACTAATTACCATTTTAAAATGTCAGCCAAACACAGTTCTCTTGACATATCATTAGATTTTCCAACATCAACAACATCATCAACATGTCCAACAAACAAATATACTGTATGGTGATACTGCGGTATCACTTTACAATATGTCTAACCTTATAAATGATTTATGATTGGGGTGCAAACACTTAATAAACCTAATAACAGTGTCCTATTGCTTTCCAAATAGTGAGCCCACATTTATCCATATTGTGAAGACTCAGATCTCATTGCTTACTTGTCTTACTTTGTCTTGGTTACTAGGATTTAATCAACGACAACACAGAATAGTCAAAAAGTTTTTTTTGGAATATCACATTAACATATAATATTAACATATCATCAGATTCATACACTAAGACTTCAGCACGTACCATTTTATACTTTACAATAATGCTCCATTTTGCCAATTATAAATGGTAATGAATCACTAATAAATGGTCAAGTGTTCTACACTTGGGACCATACTTGAGAAAAAAATATGAACGGTAGTCAGAGGCAAGAGACATGATCCTGTGTTAATTGTTACACAAATTACACATATCATGTTTGTCAATTTACAAGATAATTTTACAAGACAAAAATGTTAAAATCTGTGGAAGGTTGGTCATAGTTTAGATTAGTTTTGTTTTACGTCTCCTGTCTCGCACGATATACGTCACTAGCACCAACATCACTGTCGCACGTAATGTTACCTTACCTGAGTCGTCCTGGTATGTGATCACTGGGTGTGTAGTCTTTATAAACAGTCTTATACTTTAACAGTTTTATGACAAACGGCATATTTCTGATTATCTTTTAAACTGACAAACATCTATAGTTGCATATTTTGTGCATTTTCCTGAACTTATTTCGAAAACGCTCACCCCTGATTGAATAATCATTAACAATTATTTGATACAAAATGCAATTTTTCAATTTTTTTCTCATTTTAAGTTTAAGTTTCCTTATTCAGCAAATGCCTCTGTTAGAAAAAACAATGTCAAATAAGTCACAATTACTGCCAGTACAGACTACTGATTAATTACTGATTAACACATTTTTAATCTGTGAAATTCTTAACAGTGATTAATTGATTAATGATTAATCATTAACATCCCTATAAATATATGTGTAATTTGTGGCATAATTCAAACGTGGCACAGTTCAAACAGGATCAAACCATTATTTGTCTCTGACCATTGACTGCATTATATATTAATGATTTATAAAGTGCTTACAACCAAGTCAATAACCTAATTATAAACCATTCTTGTAGGGGCAGTGTTATTGTTAAGTGGTTCCAATATGGTAGTAATGGCCAATTTTAAAGCCCATTAAATACTGTTTTCTGAATAGAGCTGAACATTTATACAGATTTTTATGAAGGACCAATAAACCTCCAAGATTAATGACATTCAAAGTGTTTGAAAATCCTCTCAGCAGTATTTTTTTTTTACTTTATCCCTGAAAATTTCACTCCTTCAAGAAAAAAAAGGGATGTTCTTCTGGCAGTATTAAAAGTTGAGTTTGCCTGTGGCTTTAGCTGTCCAAGACAGTGCAGGAGCCAGCTACTGTACCATATTTCAATAGTCCAGACCCCACTCATTAAAGCAGCACAAAAGACTAATCACATCTGCAGCGCTTTGATTTACATGCAATTAAAGTTTCATGTGAACCCAGATAAACCAGACAGGAGGAGAGAAGGATGAGAGAGGGAGGGGGGAGGAGGAGTGCTATTGGATACAGAGGAGAGGAGATTAAGGAACAGATGAGACACCAGCAGAGAAGAGAGCAGATGTGTACAGCAACCGGGCGCGAAAAAAAAAAAAAAGAAAGGTGGAGACAGAGGGAGGATGAAGGGGAGGGGAGAGTAGACAGGGAGAGGAGAGGAGAGGTGAGGCAAGCCATCATTTGGCAGGAGAAGTGATGACACAGCACATCCATCTCAGTGGCAGGTGCCTGCTGTTGCTCCTTTACAGAGGACACAAACTAACAGGCAGCGAGAGCTCTGCACCAGCATTATACTGTGAAAAGAGATTAAAATACGCTACTGATTGTCTTATCTAAAAATATTACTGCCTTACCACTAAAGAGCTTTAAACACAAGCCCATAAATAGACCATAACTACGCTCTATTTTTGTATCAACTGGTGTAGCATTATGTAATTACAATATCTTATGCGCTGCTATTTTTGATCAGCAAAAATAAGCAGAGTAAGCCTTTTATTTGATGCCTTAATGAGTTTATATCATAAATTATTCTCGCTAATCCGGTATTATTTGGGTATGTTCCTTTGATATTTACACCAAAAGACTATTCACAACTCATGAAATGAAAAAAATGTGATTTCTTCAATCAACTACTCTAATCTCCATTTTTTCTGTTCTTCAGCTGTTGTTTGGTCGAGACTACACCGACTTGTTTCCTCAGATGCTACGTTTGGTTATGTAACATTATGGTTAGTAAATCAGTAATCGTAGCCTGCGGCCACTTGATATTTCCATTCGAAGGCGCCGCTTTATAAGAAGGTAATGTGATGGATGTGTCTTGACAAGGAACAAACTGGTCAAGTACAAGGCAAAAGCAGCCAAGAACTCGAGCTAAACATGCAAGAGTGAAGTGGGAGTTACACAACAATATGCCAGCACATTACTCAGCCAAATAATTCAGTACAATGATGTAATTATTTAAAAGAAAAAAAGCCTACAGTCATAAACACACAAAGGGTGTCTACTGTGGGTGGGTGTGTCAGTGTCTGATCATTAACACATCACCCAGACACACAAAAGGTTTCCAGGCGAGTTATATGCAAGGTTGGGCAGTAAATAACATCGAGAAAATAACAAGGGGGAGACTGGGAATGAAAGCGAGAGGAGGGGGATGGTGCAATAATAATGAAAGCAATAAAAGGAGACCCATTTTCCCAGATGTGATCTGTGCCTCAGTCAATGTGTGTGTGAGTGTGTGTGAGTGTGTGTGTGTGTGTGTGTGTGTAAGAGGGAGATTTTCTGAGTGTATGTTCCCACTGAGCTCTCAGATGAGTCAAAATGAGTCACATCATTTTATCAATCACCCACTTACAGTACAGCAATCATTTGTGTGTGTGTCTGTGTGTGTGTCTGTGTGTTGCTTGAGGCCAGAATGAAGTCAAACATTAAAACGCCAGAGCAGTCCCACACACTTTCACCCACTGAATAACTGATACACACAATGTTATGGCCATATTCCTTCATCACAATCCCAACAATGATTAATCGATTAGTTGTCAACTACTAAATTCAGGGACAACTATTCTGAGAATTGATTAATTGTTTTGAGTAATAACTGTGCTGTAGCTGGACACACAGCCTCAGAGACCGACTGGTTTGATGATCGGGAATACAGTGCCGAGGTGATTTACAGGCCAGGATAATGAAGACACGATGGGTTCAGGTCAGGAGAGAAGGTGTGAAGCGATTGATAAGCAAATTTGTAGAGGGTTAATTTGTAAGTATACATCATCCATCGTGTTGATAAGTCTGTGAGTATTCGTTTTTGTGAAGCTGGACACTGTTTATTCCTGTGTTTTTGAACAAGGAGGTTATACCGAATTGAAATAAATTAACAAAATGTTTAGTCTCCAGATGTTTGTGGTTGTTCCAACATTTCCAATATTTAAAACTATAATATGTAACATTTTCATAATAAAATGTCTAAAAACACTAGACATGTTACATGTTTTTTGAGTAATGGTGCATTTCCTGCTAGCTGTTGCTAGTTGCTATGACTTACGGAAAGCACGGGATATGTTGGAGAGTGGGGGAGGAAGTTGGCAAACGTGACTACAGTAAACCTAACGGTAATAAAACTGTGATTTTAGCTCATCCATGAAAATGATTTCAGCCCGAGTCATGTCAGATAAATTTTCATCAGCTATGCAGTTGTTTAAAAGTGAAGATAACAGCTCCCATGATCCCATTCCACTTCACAACGTCATCAAACTACATCTTTTCTTATTGTTTCAATGTAAGAGAGACCCCTGGTGGCAGAACTTATATGTTGTATGTTTAAGTCGACTGGTTGTTTTACAACATTGCCGATAGTTGCATAATCAAATAAATATAAACATGCGACGACTGGTCGATTACGATAATCTTAAGTCAGGGTCATTCTTACTCAATCATCCGTGCAGCAAATAGAAAGTATAGAAAGTGAAAAAACTGAAATGAAGACAAGATTAAATCCTGGTTATGGTTAACAGGCTGTCTCTCCAGGATTGAAATAAAGTACTCAGTTTGACAACAGTGAATGAAGTCAGCAAGTCATCTTAATCTCTTCCTGTTTCTGAAAAGATGCAGCTGGCTCGTTTGTCAATCAATGCACAGCTCCTTTCCAATAGATCGACAGCTGGAGGCGCTCCAGGGAATATGTAAACACGCTCATGCATGTTCCCACACACTCCCACATTACACACCTCCCCAAGCTCTGCTTCCATCATGTAAACATGTACAAGTGTGCACATAAGCACATATTACTTTTACTACTGTGCATATTATCTTTCTAGTGTTATACAATCCAACTCTTGGCATCTTGACTCCTACTCACCATCTTTCTGCTTCTTCCTACTACCAATGGAAAACACATTAATATTAATAACAGGATGTATTTGTTGTTACATCCCCTTGAACTACATGTCCTCCTCCTGTCTTGGCCGGGTCCCTCTTCAAAATACAGACCCTCTATTTGGATGGACAAAAGGGTGGTTGGTTTCAAATATGCCACACACACACACACACACACACACACACACTGAAACACACACACATCACCACTCCCAATCACGAAAGAAGAAAAAAGTCACTTACAAGAGTTCCTTTGGCTCCCGTCTGTTGTACCAGGCGAGGTAGACATTCCAGCAGGGTGTTTTTTGCCCTCACGAGATAACCAAAGGGGAGGGTGGGAGGGGGAGGCAGACGGCACGACGATAGTACACCGAAAACTCCACCGATCACAACAACACCTGCCCACCACGCATCCTCACACTGTCTCTCACTCTACACACATGCTCCTCCATACAAAAGATGCTCATACACACATCCTCACGCAGACTTACACACACACACTGGAATTTTGAGCGTTCTCAAGAGCCCGGCACCCCACGAAACACACACGTGTGCATGTACGGACGGACGCTGCACCAGTGTCTAGCTCCGGTGTGGAGACTGCTGAGGCTGACAGTGGAGAGAGGGAGGAGAGGAGAGAAGACGAGTGGAGCATACCACTGGCTGCTGCTGAGCGAGGGAGGAGGAGGAGGAGGGGGAGCGGAGGAGAGGATGAAGAGAAGGGGTGGGAGAGAGGGTGTGTGCGAGAGGAGGAAGGGAAATAGGGAGCACAGATGATGATGTTTCTATAAGCCATGAACACATTTGCCTCTGACCTTTGCGCACACAATGATGCCTCTGAACCCAGTCTGCATACTTTACACACCTCTTTTGTTTATATGAGTCAGTGGCTGGAGGAGCGAGCATGTACATAAATAGGGATGAGTACCTAATAAAGTGGATACAGAGTAAAGATGTCAGTTTCACTTTCGAAAGGTTAGGATTCTCTTCTCTGCTGTTATCACGTACCACACATACACACAAACCACGCCGTCAAAAGTGAAACACTTGCGCCCGCACCCACTCGGTCTGCCTCCACTGCCTGAGGGGGGGACATAATAATCCTCCTCATTAGCATGAAGCTGTGAAGAGCATCACAGTTCCACCTAGCTCTGTCTCCTTCTGTCCTTCACTAACTCCTCCCCTTTCTTTTTTCCTCTCAGATTCCCTTTTTTTCTAATGCATGTTAAGCACAATTGATGGGAACCAGTAAAGACATGTCCTCTTGCTTCTGCACTCATGCCAGAGCCAGTGAGTAACAGCATTGTGGATTTTTAAAATTATATAATTTTAGGGCTGCAACTCAAGGTTGATTCTCAGGATTCAACGTTAATGTTTTTTTTTTGTTTTTTTTCCACTTGCTCGACTGGGTCAGAAATTAACTTGTCATGTTTAATCTAGAGCTTCTACTTCAAAATGTTCATCCAAGTTGCTAAAAGTCCAAGATGATGTTTCTAAATGTCTTGTTTTGTCAGTCTAAAACCCAAAGACATTCAGTTTAACATGATAATAAATGAAGTAAAGCCAGAAATCTCCATGTTTGAGAGGCTGAAAATTGCATTTTCTGCCATTTTGCACAAAAATTACTTTACCAATTAATTGATTATGGATTCATCAGTTGCCCAGTCGGGCAAGTGAATTGCCAGATTTACTTGTCTGACATGAGCCCATGACCAAAATTAGCATGTTTATCATTATCGTGGTATTATTGAGATGTGCTGAAAATGTTCAAAAAGTACTGATATATACAGTGGAATAATTACATCAACAAATATATTGAAAACTATTTGAAATGGCAAATTCAGGAATCTTAGCACAGTTTATTGTGGCTGTGTCAGTGTTTTCACTAATGCACAACAAAGCCTCGCTGCTGCTGCACCTGCTTCTGGGAGACTGTTGCCAACTTTGGTTAATGCCGAACAATATTTACAGTAATCAGTGCAGTAATCAGATATGGTTATCGCAATAATAAAGATTCGAGACAATAATACAATTTGTCTGGAATTTTATTGCAGTTTACCATGCAGTTTATCAATTATTGTTTCATCCCCCGTCATACAGGTATAAAGAAACCAGAAAAGCTGAAATCAGAGAATTTGAACTCTTCTTATTAAAAAAAATATTCAAAATGATTATTCAGTCAAAATAGCTGTTCATAGCTCTATTGTATTGAAAAATAAAGTATTACTTTTTGCTGTATCAATTTGAAACTGGTGCAGTGGAGAAGTATCAACAGAAAAATAAGAATTAAAGAGTGCATATCTACAATGAAACAACATGTGACTTAAAAGTCAAAAAAGGGTAGTGAGTCATCCCAAAGAGAAATTAAACCCTCAAGCTTAAGCGTGCGCGCACACACACACAGACAGACCAAATCCACATAATGTCAACTCTAGCCTTCATCTTTATGACACATCATAGCCCTCAATGCCTGAGGGGCTGTTGTGCAGCAAAAATAAGATACAAACACCAGCAGCCACAATCAATAGTGTTTGGCTACAGCTGCACAAGTCACACTGCAGGGAACTCAACGGAAATATCATAAGCTCCTTAATTAGCTATGGGTGATTATAACTGCAGCACAGAATGAGCTGGGGGTGGGGGTGGGGGTGGGGGGGGGGTGAAGAGTGCACCGGCTGGACTACTGTAATATGACATCATGCAGCACAAGAAGACATACTAAAGAGATAATTGGAGTCCTCAGTTCATACCAAGAACCTGAGAAAAATGCTTTAAAAATATGACTACAGATAAGAAATAACTGCACTAATCAACAATATTTCCACAAGTACATGTTGCTTAACAACCGCACTGTTTAGTTGCTGTTCAAGAAATTCCCCATTCCAACTGGTCAGTTATGGTATAATTAAGGTGTGTTAATTCTGAATAGCAGACCGTTGCTATGGACACAGTTTTGATCATAGTCTGGAGGAACAATAAAATAATTTTTAAGTCACTAAAATCATTTTTAAATTAATATTTTGAGTATTATTTTAGTATTTCTTATTTTATTTTTTGTTTATTTAAGTAAGTAGCTATTTATTAAGCTGGATAATGTACAATTTGTGGGATATTACTGTGAAATAAACCCCTTCAGGGTGATTCTACTTTGTATTGAGGTCCTCCACCACTCTGTTGGGAGTTATTTCGCAATAATGACCCACTGTACACTGTACATTATTCCTGAATTACTTTTCAGTAGTCTACAAAAGCTACAGGTTATATAACAGTTTTTATCGATCCTGAATATCCCAACTTCTCATTTTTCATATTTTTTATGGTTGACAATCGTAAAAACCTGCAGAGATTTTGTAAAGTGTGGCCAACAGTGTTGTAGTTGCATGAGATATGGAAACATGGGAACTGCACTAAAGAAAAAACTTAAGGTCTTAACCAAGGATTTCTCATAGGTCTCTCACAAAGCCAGCAACTTCTGACCATGACATCCCACATTCACCATTTGAATTTTGCAGTGAATGTGAGAGAAATTATTACTCTCCTTTTACTACCTTGCTTTACAAACACTGAAATGTGAGAGATGACAGCACACATCCAAGGTCAGTTCATCCCAGCACTGCTAACCACTGACTAATGATAATGCCTTGAGCTAACAAGTATCAAAATGTTAACCAGAACATAACATAACCATCATCTTCCAGCAAAGAAGTGGGAGGCAAATGTATGATTCATCAGTCATGGGATGGGACCTCAAATCACTTTTTCTACTCTAATAAACAAAGATTAATTAGATTCATCAAACATTTGTATTTCTCTGGAATAACTGCAATCACTGTGAGGAATTCATAAAAGAATACATTTGTAGACGAGACAGCAGAGGTGACGTGTGCTTACATTATAGGAATCATTTTTAGCGGTGCCTGACAATTATGAGGGGCGAGAGAAGCTAATTTCCCAAGAGAGCAACCTTTCATATTTGCTTGCCAAGAGGTCTGAGATTGATAGGAACATTTAGTAGCGTCTTTTACCATATATCACTGTTTACAATGCAGCTAGGTGAAGGAAAGGACTCCAAACACCAGTGCTGATGCTTTCCTATACCAATCACACAGGTTTGGTTGGTCCGATATAAAAATTCCTCAACCATTCACATTTTTTACTTCCATCTGAAAGTGTAAGGAGGCAGTATTCAATGCTTGCAACTAGAGAACACTCTTGGTGGTGTGAAAATGTGTGGGTGTAGGGAGAAAATTAACTTCACTGCATTGTAAATTTGAATATGTAACTTGTAAACATGTAAATTGTATACAAAGTGTTATGGAATTAACTACAAATGTGTATCACAGTATTCACTATGCAACCATGTTAATATTTATATTTTCTGTGCATCTGCCCGCACATTTTAAGCATCTCCCATGTCTCTCTCCTCCTGCATAGAATGCCTCTATAATTACAACAGAATATCATCATTCACTGGTCACAGAATATACTGCTGAAGAGACAGTCCTTGCATCTAAATGTCTGACACTGTCATAATTTTGTCCCAGACTATCTTTGGTGGCAAGACCATGAGAACGTCCGTCTCTGAACCTCTCTCCCAGTGCGACGTGGGACCATTGACATTTTGTTATCAATGTTATAATGTTACAGTGTTGATGATCTAGACTGTAAAACTCTGCTGTACTGTTGCGATGTAGTTGTTAGGGTAGAAATTTGTCAGTTAAATGTCTTGAATATAAAATGCACTCACAGAATAC
The DNA here is from genome assembly GCA_027495735.1 of Lutjanus campechanus. Classification (NCBI taxonomy): domain Eukaryota; kingdom Metazoa; phylum Chordata; class Actinopteri; order Lutjaniformes; family Lutjanidae; genus Lutjanus; species Lutjanus campechanus. The sequence goes on along the minus strand of JAJHUR010088387.1, from coordinate 7,333 downwards.
ACACAGTTATATAAATGTTGGGGTAGGCAATATATGTTGGTGGAATTATGATATTTTGTTTAATAACCTTTAAGTATAATGTCATTCAAGTGGTCTGGGACTCGTGACAGGAGACTTTCGCCAGTCACAGGTCAGTAAGATAATTGACTGATTTTTCAGGGCCTCTAATAGCAATGTTTTAGGCTTCATTCATGTGTGCATTTGGAATTGCACCTCCACGGACAAAGTATAGCTGCAAAAAAAGCTGCTTTCAGTGCTCACAGTTACATTGTTTTTCTTTCAGTCTCAGTTTTAATACCTCACACTTTAATTAAAAGCAATACAGTTGTTGGACAAGTTATTAAGCAGCATTGTTTAGCGGATAATTTGATTTTTCCAGCAGTCTGCTAACAACTCAGACCGTCTATAAGGACAGTATAACAGTGAGAACACGGTGAAAGATGTATGCATGCCTACACACACATACTGAGAAGTATATGTAAACATAGGAGGGCAATAAAACATTTTCTTCTCTCTCTGTCCTTTTCTGTGGATCAATCTTTTACGTTATCTCACACCGAGAACTCATTTCCGCTTTTTCACTTTCTTATGACTTCTTCTGCGACCACAGTCTTGTGAAACACGTTTTCCATTTGACACTTAACTAACCAGTACTAAAGCTTACAAACACACAGAGTCCTCGATTGACAAAAACTGCCAAGTGTACTGATGTACTGAGAGAACTGACAGATGAGAATGAGAGCAAAGAAAAAAATACAGTTGCCTTGGAAACTGACATTCTGCGATCCAGTTTTATGTAATCTATGCGGGGACGTGCCAAATTCTCCAGGCCAACCATAAACTTTTCAACTCTTTTGTCCAAAAGCCTAACAAAAGTTCCTGTTCTCCTTTGCCATATTATTGATGTCACATAATTGCCTGGGGAGCTCGCCTAATCTACTCTCACGATAGGAAACAAAAAAAATTCAAAATAGAGGCAACATTCATCTCTACAAATACTTAAAGCAAGTAGGCGTATTTACTATTTTAATCAGTGCTTTTATTAATTCCCTACAAACTTCCATTTCATTCCATCCTTGCGCTAATTAAATCCATCCCATCTCATCACCTGCCCCTGGCACTGATCCCATACCGTCTTCACAAAGGATCTTATCTTACAGCTAGGGGTCTTCGTAAATTGTGCTCAAAACTCAAGCTAAGTGTTTCCTTTTCTGATCTTAAAAAAACAAACAAACAGAGCTCCTAAGCTAAGAGACAGTTTTCTCTAGAGGAGAACCTGAGATTTACTAAAGAACTGCACAGGCGCACTTGATTCAGTACTGTCACTTTTTTTAGACTTAGTGGACTTATTTTCAGGTTTTAAAAAACTATTTTCAGTTTTCAGTCACTGATTAAGTGGTTGGGTTTAGGCACAAAAACTACTTGTGTAGGTTTAGGAACAAAATTATCCCATTGCTATGGATGACATCATGTTCATTTTAATGAATTGATCAGTGATTGGCTGATCACCGATCAGTGGTGACTGGTCATTGGTCTGTGTCAGTGAATGTGAAATAAAATATGAATCAATACACAAGGCACAAGACAAGAATTTTATGAGATGTAGATATAGATTTGATGAGGTAATTCTAATTCAGCGATGGCCATGAAACAATGTTTGTTTATTTAATTTAGTTGGTGTTACTGTACACTTAATAAACTGTCCAACAAATTGAGATCTGAAAATCACATTTTTGGTTTGATGAATAACTGACAGGCTGAGATATTTCAAGTTCATCAGCGCTGCAAACAGAATTTTTCCTGCAGCCAAGTACTGCAGAGTTGTGCAAACAATCATCTCTGCTGCTACTAGATTGTGCCTATTTGTTGCTTGACTTCCTTATTAATTCACCACCATCAAAATAAGGATTTAAATTATTATTATCGATGCATTTTTCCAAATTACCAAATTGATACAGTGCATTACCTGCAGTCCTCTGCCTCAAACAGATTCTTAGACTTAGGAGCTACTTTCAGCACTAAAATGGTGAATTTCTCTTGGTTCAACAACTAAAGAGTCTTAAATTAGGACCGAGATGCTCCTTACTTTTAAGAGGTTCTCCTTAGCCTTTAGATGTTTTGTGAATAAGGCCCCAGTCCTAGACTACCATCACACAGCACAAAACTGTGATCTAAACATGATCTAAACTCAATCAGGCTAATGGTACAGCTGGAGATGCTGACTTTAAATAACATAACTGTAAATCAGCAGGGGCAGCTTGAAAGCTGAAGGACCAGAAACCCTCTGCTTTGATTTACTCCACTGCTGGGAAAATGTGACTTCAAAGTGCATGAATGACACCATTCCCCCCTCTTCATCGACTACCACTAAGGTGCCCTTGAACAAGGCATCCAACCACCCTTAATCACCCCCCATGGATCTGCCTACTAAAACATGGAAACAGTGGAATCAGTGCTTGTACTGGACACCTTGTGAAAACGTGTGGGTCTGTATGTGAAACAGGGCAGTATGCTCATAGAAATCCTGAACCAGACAAATAATGTTTAAAAACAAACATTAATTAATTTTGTACCACTGTTGGTAGAGGGTTATTCCTGCATTCATGCTACATTTGCAGAAGGGGAAGGACAGGTGACCCTCCTGTTATTCTGACTGGGGACTGTTCATGCATTAGTCAAAAAATGGTTACCCTCACAAAGAGCCTTGTGGTCACACCATTTAAGTACAGGGACCACCCATTGTTCTGACAGCCCATTATTCTAAAACCCCAATAGTCTGAAAATATGTCCCATTAAACCTAATGTCCATTTGTCCAACAGCCCATTATCTCCCTTCCCCCCAAAAATGCCCATTGCTCCCTGGAGTTGTTAGTTCAGTGACTGCTGGCCCTGTCCATGGTGCTGAATCAGGGGGGCTTTTGCCCTTAATCGGGTTATCTTTCTGGCCTTACACTAAGTGACATTTTAAGGGATTTTACTTGCACCTGAATTACATAACAACTTGAGCTACTTTTGTTGTTTTTTTCTTATCTGTTGTAGCTGTTTGTCAACAGCTGAAACAGGATACAGATTTTGTATTAAGATTGTATTAAGTGCTAATGCTGGATTATACAATATGCTGACAGAACTGCTGATAATGGTAGCTTTTTACCTATTTTGCTAGCAGTCTGTTGATACTAGTTTTTCTCACGAAGCTGGAGATTTTGTAGCTGTCAGAAATTCTTGATGTCTTGGACTCTAACTCAAAATTCAGTTCAAATTATATGACATGACTAAAGTTGCTATCACTCAGGTCAGCCAACAGGTGAATACTTGGCTGCAGTGTGCTACTTGATGGCAGCTGATGCGAGTATCCAGCTGTGTAATCCACTTCTGAGCTCACCAGCTGTACTCCAATAGCCAGATGTTGGGTGTAGTGCCTGTGGAAAGGCAGAAAACACTGATACTGACACTACGTACAGTAGGTACAGTAATGTTGGCATTGTACTGAGCTCTGATGAAAGAGAAAGCTGAGCTTCAAAGTGACTATAGAATTGGTGGCTAATATTTTAGCTTAGCTCAGATGCAAGTGGTAGACATGATGTTCCTCCACAGGGGACGTGACCTAACTTTTTCATTGAGGGAGATGTCACACAGCTGGGGAGGAATTTTGTCAAACCACTGCTTGTCACCAGTGAAAGAAACAGCTTGATGCGATTCAAGCACCTGGTGGCCCCCCAGGTGCTTCCGTTTCAGAGTGTGCATGACTGAACTAGAAGACACCCTGGAGCAGAGCCGGAGGGATTACACATCCCAGCTGCCCTTTGAATGCCAGAGGGAGCTGGGGGACATCACTGTAGAAAAGTCCATCTAGGCTGTTCAGCTTGATCTGTTGCCACCATGACCCCGACCTGGATACGTGACTTGAAACTGGATGGACGGCCTACAGTTCTTGTTGACTGACACTGCAGTGAGGTACCAGATAGTGACCCTAATGACAGAGACAATTACATGTCGCCAACAGCACAATTCTAAATAAATGTGGCCTCAATCTAAAGAAAGATAAAGATTTAAAGATTTTTTTTAGCTTACATTGACAAAAATGACTAATTCTCTCATTGCGGACAGTGCTCTGATTAATAATATATCACAATATACTTCTTAATGCAAGCATCTGTCTATAATATATTTATGAGAATGATCAGCCAGGAGTCTAGTCTAGTCTTGGCATCTGGCCAAGTGGCTGTGCTTGCAATTATTTTTTTAAATGTTGTTATCAAGATCATGAATTCATTATTTGTTATCTCAAGACACAAATTATCTTGAGATAACGGGTTAATTTATATTGTTATCTTGAGAAAACAAAAGACACACTTCTCAAAAAATAACAAGATAATTTATCATGAGAAAGCAACTTTTGTTTTCTCAAGATAAATGGGATAATTATGATGGCGGATCACATCTGATTTCAGCCTTCAAGATTTAACTCAGTAGTAAGTTAAGGCATAAAAGTGTAGTTTTGCTTTGCAGCATGTTCATCACTAGAGCATCACACCCAGCATCATCAGAGCATGCATGCTGACATAACTCTTGGTCTCTGATAAACATACAGTACGTAATAAGAGGAAACATCCTTTTATTTTCTCATGATTGATTATCTTGAGCTTATACACAGCTTTGATAAATACTCAATTCTGATTGGTCAATTACAGCATTCTAAGGTCTGTTATCTCTGAATAGCAGGCTGTAGCAATGTATAAGAGACTATAGATATAAAGAACAGACTATGGCTCAACTATCAACTTGCTTTGGATGCAGTTCTGACTCTGGAAGAGCATTAAAATCATTTTACAATTAATATTTTTTGTCAAATTATTTTTTCTTGTAAGCAGCCGTATAACAAGTGTGATGAGATACAGTTAGTAGGTTGTTATTTCAAAATAAGCCCCTTCAGGATGATCCAATGCCCCTCTGCTTTGTGCTGAGCTCCTGCATCGTCACTCTGTCTCACTATGCCTTCCTAATATGTTCTGATTTATTCACTGATACTGGTGACCTCATGTGACAATCGCATCCAGGTGTTTTTCACAACAACCATGTCCTCTACAAAATATTTTCACCAATTCATGAATATTTTTTTGTTCATTGTTGTAGCTGCTTGTGTGGGTGTTGGTGGAATGAGCCTGATAAAAGGGTCATAATTACAGGAGGAATTAATCAGATATTTCATGCCAGCCATCGTTGGTATCTTTGGACCATGTTAATGTACTGAAAAGGTACAGCAAAAAAATGCTTGAGTACTTTTAGTCTGCCAAATATTAACATCACCTCTTGCCAGCAGAATGTAGAGTTATTGTTTAAGGATATATAATCATGTAAAATAGCAAACAGGCAAACATTCTCCATAATTAAATAAATAATCACATTCTGATATCTCATTTTTCATAGTTACCTCTTGGAGAGAAAGGAGGAGATGGGAGAGAAAAAGAATGAGCAAGAGTCACAGGGAGACATTCCCTCACAGAGAGACTTTTTGTTCCCTGCTTAGGTTTTCCCCTTTCAGACATTGTAACAACCAAATATTAAGGGGACAAAAGAAAAACGAATAAACTGTTTTTTAGGTAGATAACATCTCAGATTTTGGTGTGAAAACCAACTACAAGGAAGAGAGCATGGTGTAGGTGCCTTAGCCAAGGCTCTTATCTACACAGGCATGTATAATATTTGTATATATGGTGCTCTGTGTGAGGTAGCAAAACCAGGGAAACCGACCTCAATGTAGCTGTGATCCCCGTGTACTAAATCCCCTCTGAGTCCCAAAGGGAAACCAGCAAGAGGGACGGATCACCCACCTCATGGGGTGTCTTGTCTCATCGAGAAGAGGGCCTGTGAGACAAAACACTATGGAAACAGTCTGGTTTGTGGTACCTTGAGGGTTTATAGTAACCTACCAGGCACATAAAGCATCAAGCCAGTACCAGTATAATTACTGCTGAAATACATGACAACAGGAAGAAGCTCACATCCTGAATAACAGCAATGAAAATTACCAAAATGATGGATGGAAACAAAGAAATAGGGATCTCACAGTAAAGTCAACAATGATTTTTCTGGGCCACATTTGAAGATGAAATACAATTACCCCAGAAAAAAAGGGAAAAGCAAAAGAGGGGGAAATGAGGACAGAACCTCTCTCACTCTTAGAGCAGGGATCCATTATAAATCCTAAGTCCTCCATTAAACCCCATGGCCATGGGGGGATGAGGATTTCTCTAGCCTTGCTGATATTTCTCCAGATTTCAAGAGGAAGGAGGAGACAAAGACAGGAGAGAAGGCATGTCCAGAAGTCCTCAGAGGACACCTTGCACCAAATGGAACCTGCAATGTTTCCTCTGCTTAGCTGTCTTCTTTCGTCACCACAAACTAGGCCCAATCTTAATGTACACCCTAAAGCCTTTATCCCTGAAATCTTATGGATTTGGCTAACGTGACCTGGTAGTGCTGGAGTGCTTGAAGCTGCAAGGGCCCAAAATGGAAAGAAAATTGAGACAGCACAAGTTACACAAATAACACATATTCAGTAAGGTTCAATTTAAACACAGAATTTAGTTCTAAGAGAAAAGCTCTGAGATCTGAGGCGGTGGTTTAGAAAATTTCTGTTTGTGAATTTAAAAAGCTTTGAATTTAGAATAATTAAATTAATCGAATATTTAAGAGTGCTGTTATCTACAAACCATTTTTAACAGTTCTGGGGTTCCCCTGTATCCCCGTGTTTAACGTCACAACACTATGAACTGTGGGTTATTCCGTCCGGCAAAGTCTGCAGAAATTCAGTCTAATGGAGAGTAAGAAAGCATAAAAAGCTAAAAACTCTGAGAGAGCCCTCATAGACTTGATGCTTTGACAGTGGGACGGCCCTAAACCCTAGCAGACTTATCAGACGTGCATCTCAAAGTATGTGAGGGTGGGCACTGAGAGCGGGCCCTAGACTAGGATGCATAACCTGTGCCCTTGACCAGCTCCTTGTGGAACTCCACAGCAGGGTGACCCGCGGAAAAGTGAAGACCCATCATGCCATCTGCAATCCCGATACAGTCCTCAACTTCCAAGTACAATCTCGACCCCTGGCCCTGCACAGAGGAACGAAGGAAAGAGCAACATATATTATAAATTGCATGAGTGTCTACAGCTACAGAGGAGGAGATTTAAAGAGGCCTTTTCCCAGATCCACCCCAGGCCACAGGAGGTGTGAGCTCCATCATGTCTAGAGTTTGACTTGTGACCCAAGTGGATACTGACCCTCAGCTAGAGGCCTCTGGGGCGAGTCTATCCTCCTCTAGCTTTAAGCAGAGGA
>JAJHUR010088382.1:0-10942 GCA_027495735.1 Lutjanus campechanus | reverse complement strand
ACTGAGATATTTAAACCCACTACTCCATGTTTTTATGGCTGCACAATTCTATCAGATGGAAATATTCTGTGTTTACTAACTACATGCAAATATGATACAAACTTCCCCAAACTCAGCCTGATATCTTTTGCATGATTTAGGAAACTTGGGAATATTCTCTAGAATTTAAAAGCAACATTTTGTGGGGGAAAAAACAACTGAAAAAAATAAATGCCACACTGGGTCAAATACAATAGTGTTAGTAAAAGAATCAGGTGCTCTTCAATGACAGGGCCAGTAGTCAAATAAAAATGAAAAAAAGACTGCTCAAGATTTGAGGCATTCTGATTATGACTATAAAAAAAATCTTTATTAATTTGTGGATTAATCAATAGCTTCCATCAGACAATTTGGTTTAAGAGACTAAAGCAGAACTGATCCTCTGAAATCTCAAGACTGCCCTCCAACGATAAACAAGACCATCAGTTGCGCAAAACGACAAACATGTTCAAGTGACAAAGCCCTCTTCTGGCCAAAGTAATTATGACCCCTGTCTATCAGGACCAAAGGAGTAAGTAGTCTGCATATGCCAGAGATCAGTAGTCAGTGCTGGTTATTTTATTTTTGAAATCTTTTTATTGAACTTTTCCAACATATTCATTCAGTCGTCACAACACAACATATATCACAGCAATCAACATTGCACCTCGACAAGCACACTAAGCTCAATACACAAATAGACATATAATTACAAAATTAAAAAAAGTCAAACACTCTGGGGTTGCAGGCAGTAGCGTTTCCAGACTTTTTTTGGGCTGGTCCAAGTGGGACTGATTTATGCAGGGTTGCCACGCAGCGTGCACACACATGTACACACATTCATATCCATTAATGGACCGTTTCTCATATCTACTTCAATTACTAACATTACAGTATCTTGCAGTTTGTTGTTCCTGTTTAAAATTTGTATTTCAAGCTAAATAGTCCTTCTAATTGCAATGCAAAATGGGGTGGCACTTGGGGTGGCCAATTAGATTTCACAGGTGGCCAGTGCCCCCCCCATGCCCCCGACTCTAGAAACCTCCCTGGTTCAGGGAATACTACTAAAAAAATAGAGGGAACCTATGCGAAGGCTGTGTTCAGGAAAATAAGCTGATTTAAAGCTAGTACAAAGAACTTTCATATTTTGTTGATTTTGAAAGCCCCTTTGGACAAAAGCAGTAGTGTTTCCATCATCATAACCACAAAATATAGCATTAAAAAATAATATATCTTAAGAAAAATATCCTCCTGCATCTTTCTAATTGGTTAAACTCACTGTAACATTGCCTGTGAAAATGTAAACATGCAATTTCAAGGAGATTCCGCCCAAGTGGCAGGCATTAAGAATAATATAGAAATAGTTAGTCTTGTTAACCTATGTGGGTCATATAGAGACATCATTAAATTCAGACTGTTTCATATCCAGACAAAACTCTTCATAGTAGCTTTAATGTTTAGATACAAAATTTTGTTCAAGGTAAGAAAGGAAAACCTTCCGTTCTTTAAAACATATCTGTACCAAGCCCCTCTGTAGAGTATCTGAGTTTTTGAAGCTTGAGATGTGCCCTAACACTTTCCACCCATTTCCAGTGTGATGGTGGTTTAGTAGGTTTCCAGTGAATTAACTCTAAACGTTGTGCCAATAATGTCAGAAAGGCCGAAGCATCACACTGTACTGTACAACTGTAAACGCTCCAGGCAATGCTGGGTATTTTAACCATGACGATGAGGATCCCCTAACCTTCATGAAGTAGTTCATCATTTTAACGCAATCCAGTTATTCCAGTCTTAACCAAGTAGTTACTTCATTCCAAACTACAATCTTTCCCTGAACCTAACCAAGTTTGTTTTGTGCTTAAACCTGTTTTGTTGTTTAACTGGGATCTTTCTTAGAAATCTCAGATCAACTTTGGTACTTACAATTATAACATATATCAAATATCAAATTTTTGGAAAACTATCATTGCATGAAGAACAAACCACCACATGTATAAAGTTTGACTTCAAAAAGTTTACTTTTTTATGCAGTCAGAACAGGGAAGATAGGTAACAACACAGCTATCTAGCACTTGAGGCTTTAAACAAAACACAAAATAAAGTGTTTTGAAAATCAAAAGAATATCACAAAATATAACATTGCGATACTCAATATTTTCGAGTTTCCCCAGGAATAAGTTTTATTTGTAATTATGATAACTGAAGAACTCATTAAGGCAAGTTTTAAGAAACTACTGAAAATACATTTGAACAATAATCCAAATGTTAATTAACCAACTGCTTGACTAACTTGTCTGAAACATGCACATACATAATGGTGGTTTTTACATATCTTATGTCTTGTTTTATGTTATGTTTTGTTGTGTGTGGAGGAGAAGTTGCTTCCTTAGTAGCAGCTAATGTGGACCCAAATAAAGAATAAAGACTAAAGAATAAAACCTGTCATACAGAAAAAGCTCCACACACTACACGGGCACATCTATACTGCAGAAAAAAGTGCAGTGCAGTTCCACACACACATTATACACACACGCATGCCCATTACACAACAGCACGAGGTAGGGAGGGCGGTGTGCCAGAGCACAGTTTATCATCCTGTTACTTGGTGTCTATCAGAGGCGTGAAGGTGTGTCAGCAAACTGCTGGTGAAGGTAAAGGGAGAAAAGCATCGCAGCTGGAGCAGCTTATTCGGGTGTAACTTTTAAGAAGCGGTCCCGAGCAGTGCTTTCAAGTAGCAAAGAGGTTGTTCTGTTTCAGTGCATGAGTCATTTGGCTTTAATGCTTTACCTGTGGCTCAGAGGCTGAGCTCTGGCACTGGCTCAGGCTGCAGTGCAACCTATTGACAGCCAGAGAGAGGTGGAGACAGAGGAGGAAAAAAAAAACTGATGAAGCAAAGAGAAAGAGAGAGAAAAGGAGGGATAGAGAGGGTGTGTTGGTGAGTGACAGACACACAGAGAGTGAGAGAAGGAGAGAGGGATGCTGACGCAAAAGAAGAGAGGGCTTTCTTCTCTTGTTTTCCTTTTGGGTTCAGTTCAAGATTCCCCGCCGGGAGAGAAGCTTGCTCTGAAGAGGCGACTGTTCAGAACCTCACTGGCATCCCGCGTGTTTGCTTGTGTGTGTGCGCGTGTGTTTTTGTGTGTGTTTTCCAGAAAGAAAGGGGTTGATGGACTCAGTTGGACACTGATTGGAGTCAAAACGATTATCCCAGCAGAAAGGCTGTGCACTGACAGTTGTTCACGCCTCACACAATCACACACACGCGCGACAAACTGACACATCTGACACCAGCGGCTGATCATTTGGTCATACAGCGTGTGGGATGCCTCATTCCACTTTGGATCGCCATACTGACCAGTGACTTAATGTAACAAGCCAGGCCACCATCTGTGTGTCCCCCACAACAGTCCATGCATTCATCCAGAGCTGTGGGACATTATCCTCATCAACTATCAAAAAAAACAAAACAAAAAAAAACAAACCCCGCCATAGCTTTCATCCATGTGAGCTGCTGAGATGATGATCCATGACAAATTAAATTTGTCCAAATTAAGCTGTCAACCATTTTCCAACTCATTCTCTATTTCAGTCAAACACATTCCTTTGCTGTAAAGTGCATCAAACTGCATTGCAACAGACCTGGATTGAAGTGTTTTTCGCACGGGACTACTATTGCCTTGAGACCTCTAGTAATTTGTAATAATTGCAGAGGTCATCTGTGATCTTAATCCCATGTGAAGCTGCAGAGTCTATAATTTGTAAAGTAAAAATTCAGACCAACAGACCAAACACAGAGGTCTGATAATTGGCATCTCAGTGATGTTGGGGTCAAAATTTTAGTTTTCTATTGTTAGACACCTGAACAAGTATGAAATTTGATCACGGCTCATAATACGTTGAACAGCAGTCAACAGCTGTGAGACTGGCTGTATTGACGTTTAAGATGAGTGATGATGACAGAGAAGGTTTGATGCAAATGTGTGTTAATGCTGGTAGAAAGTGGGCAAAACAACTCTATACTATATTATCAGAAACACTTATTAACTGGTAAACTGGATACTGGCCCGCAGTACGGGCTCTGACCGTACTTGTTTGACTTTATGATCCCAGGAATGTTTCTGAGATACCAGATGAATGACAAATTGAGCATGACATTGAACGTGGTTGTTTTAGGCTACACAACAGCTTCAAAAAGTCAAAAGCAAAAGCAAAAAGTTGGTCCATAGCTGTAGTCTTTCCTCTTCAGCGGTCTGAGTGCAGGCAATAACCGAGAAAGCTGTGTCTGAAAGGGAAAACCCTGATGTGCAAAAGACCCTGTGAGAATAAATATTTAACTCAAACCCCCTAACCAAATGTTTTCTGCCCTAACACTGAGCAGATCTTAATCATGGCATTGTCATATTATCAGACATAATTAGCAACCAACACTGATTGGTCAAATGTATCAAAGAGGGAGAGTGACACTAAAAGAGAGATTGAATGATTTGGCTTTTTCTAGAAATAATGCAGTAGCTGAAGAACAACCCCCCCACAGACTTGACAAGTAATTTCTAAATTACATGAGGTCCCCCTGGTGATACTAGTCCTGTGTGAATAGTGCTTTTGTGTCTCTATATGTATGTAACCATTTTTCAGAGACACTTCAGTGCCGTTCCAGTAGCTGGTCACTGTTGGACTGTGACAATATGAAATCATTTTTTCACTTAAGGTCATGAAAATATAAGATTCGTTTTGGCATTCATCCAGAGTTATGGAACATTATCCTGGTCGACAAAAAAACCCCAAAACCCTGCCATAGCTTTCATCCGCGCGAGCTGCTGAAACGATGATCCATGACAAATTCAATTCGTCCAAATTAAACTGTCAACCATTTTCCAACTCATTCTCCATTTAATTCAAACAGTATCCTTTGCTGTAAAGGTCTTGAAGCTGCATCACAACAGACCTGGAATTAATTCTTCGTGTAACTTTTACCATTTTCGCTGCCGTTCCAGTAGCTGGTCCCTGTTGGACTGTGAGAATATGTTTCCTTAAGCTGTGCAAGTCAACATGAGTGGCCCACAAACCGTGAAATCTGAGCTCTGCACACACGATTTGTTACCATAGTGATGCAAACAGATCTTCATCCACGTCTTCAAAAACCACTTAACTATCTTCAAACCTTCACAGCTCGGCAACCTTTTTACGAACCCTATCCTTCCTTTACTCACTTGAACATGTGTAACTCCAGGCCTCTTGCACAAATTAAATCAATTGTTCCTTGTCGTAGTTATTATAGATTTTCCTATTATACATGTAATTCATGTGAAATGATGTAGATTAGTTTTGCCATATGCTGATGGCAATATTCCGTACATGGTCTCACGGCGACAAGTCAAGATGCAGAGGGAGGATAAGCTTCAATGCTGCTACTTGTTCCTTCTGATTTGTTTATGGCTGACGGCTGTTTTCATTGTTTGTGAGCTTCAGTGTTTGAGCGTCCATGACTGTCGCTGTCAAAAGCTGTGAGTCCATTGTCCCAGTTATCCAATGTGAGCCGCCAAAAAATCTCAGAACGCTTCCTCCATCTGTGCATTCTTTAAAGCTCCAATCCATGGTGTGTGTACGTTAATACCAATTAGTTCATTTCTCAGTCTTCGTTTGCTGCTTCTGGGAATCACCTGTTTAATTCAGGAGGTAGCGTGCATTAAACAGGCAACAAACATGTTGCGTGGTCACACATACCGACGACTCAACGAAAGTAAACATGACACACACACAGGCCATGTTAATCAACTTAAGGAAAACACATTATGTAAGCAAGCTGTTTGTGCAATCAAATTCAGCCGCCACCCAAGAGTCATTCATCTTGCTTGAAAGTAAATGTGACAGCGTCATTTTCAACGGGCCAACGGCTGTATCTGTCTCACTCCTGCTCTGTCCTCAAGCCCAACAGAGCAGGTGTCTGACAAGACAATCTATACCCTGTCATTGTCAGCCAGGTTAATATATACTATGTATCTCTATTGTGCAAGTTTAGTGCTTGATTACAACTAGTCAGTTTTAAGTGAAGTAAATGCACTGCAGCTTAAAGAAGATAAAGAGCAAGAGGTCATTTTGCCGTTTCTGTGCACACTGGGGATGTAACAATATATTGAATATTGTCAGTACCATACTGGACTATGACAAAACCTATGATATTACATGCTTAAGTATTTACTGCTACTGACTCCTGTTTTTGTTTTGCAACTAAATATACATAATTCAAGCATTCATTGCAAAACACAATTTATGCCAATTTTTTGTAGAGATGGACTGGTTGGATCTAATTTTGGTCTCGGGGAATCATTCATTGTGTATAAGACTAAGGCCACCGACCTCTTTTTAATCTAAGTTCCACAATGCCACAGTACATGTTATCTACTTCACTCATGGTGTAACCAGAACAAAATAGACAATTATGAACATAAGCCACCATATACCATCATATTCTGATTACATAAAATAACAAAAAGTAATATTTGCATCTTGGAACATAAAATAAACTTAATCTCTCAGCAGTGCATCATGGGAAATGATGCAAATGAGGACATTCTCTGAGGCTATCAGCTTCACATGTGAATGTCACAAGCCGCAATCCTACAGTGCCCCACAATGTGTGAAGACACTGTTAAACATGCTACATTACACAAACTACACAAGATTTCCAAATGTGCATCAGCATGAACTCATACAAGACTTTTCACTGGTATCTGTATGGTATCATTACTGAAAAATATCCAAATTCAGATATTTGAATTAGATCAAAACGAAGAAAAGGTGGATTGGTGCATCTCTAATTTTTTGCACATGCTTAGGTAGTGGCTGGATACGTTCATTTTATTTAATAAAAGAAGGAAAGCAGAAGCACTTTGAGTTTAAAGAAGAAATAAATTTATATGAAGAAAAGGACTCTTTTTCAGGTTGTAATATTTCTTTGTTTTTAATATAGTGATTATATTGTATCATGGGCTTTTTATTGTGGTATTATCATACTGTGAGTTTTCTGTATGATTACATCTCTAGTACAGTATAAATCAGCATGCAACACCCTGCAAAATGTAGCTATGTAGTTGCCACTTGGCCTTGTCATGCAAAAAGTTTTAGCATTTCATACTCTATGGGTGTTCATGGACAAACTCTATAGATCCAGGTGCAAATTTATGAGCACTTCAATTCCCAGCTTACATTTGACTTCATTAGGAGCTCTGTTTAACGAGTGTGGAACATGGATTGAAATTCACCACTTACCCAGAGCTGTGACACTTAGAGGGTCCTATGCCTCTAGCTCCTTCATTATTTCTCACTAATGCATTAACCATGTGTTTTCCATGCATGCAAACATTATGGCAGTAAAACAAGCGCCTGCATTAATTGGGGGCACTCATAACTATGTGACATAGTACCCTTGGAGATGGGGGAGGATTCAGAGCTATGGCTCAGTGACACTTCAGCGGGGCAGATGATTGCTATCACTATGACCTGAACCATGGCTTCCCGTTGGCTGCCTTACATATACTCAACAAAAATAGAAATGGAACACTTTTGTTTTTGCGAGTTAAAGCAAAAGATCAAAGACAAAAAAAAGATACACAAAAAGGTTTATTCCCTCAAATTTTAAGCACAAATTTGTTAAAATCCATGTTAGTGAGCACGACTTCTTTGCCAAGTTAATCCACCCACCTGACAAGTGTGGCATATAGAGAGTCTGATTTAATAGCATCATTATTCCACAGGTGTGCCTTGGACTAGTCACAATGAAAGACCACTCTAAAATGTGTTTAAGTTTTATCTTGAAAAAAGACATCTCTTGGGCACAATCTATGGCTATTTCACATAGGGCTGCAGATAACAAATTTTCTTTCCCAGCAGGGCAAAGTCATGACCCACTCTTGTCTGCATTTGCCCTAACCAATGACTTCTCATGCCTTAAGACGCAGTCTCACATACGTGACTTACGAGGAGTGACCTCAAATTTGTGTCCATTTGTCGTGTTCAAGTTCAACTTTGATGAGCTTTGAGGAGGTGGAGTCACAGCCTCACCGGGCCTCACCGGGCCAGTGACCAACTGAACTACCCGACCAAGGCACCAAGTACCAGTTAATCAAAGGCAGAGTAGGGTGGGTCAGTATGGCTGAAAGACAAAGACACATGCTTTCATTGAGTTCTGGTTTTGCCTCTAAATGTATACTGGTCTGTCCTAAAGGTGTATTTATGTGTGTTACATGAACTTATTTTTTAAAATATTTTTTTATATTCTTATACAGTTTGTTCATTATATACATGCCCAGGGAGGGACAACAGACAAAAATAGCTTTGTGCTATATCTATACACCTCTTTTAAATAAATGACACAAAACAGCCATTGTTGGATTTGAACACATTTGTGCTTCAAATTTGACAGAAATAAACATTTTCTGTGCACAGACCAAGTCTTAGATAATTTACTTCAATGCATGAAAAATGGGAGCAAAACAAAGTGTTGCGTTTATATTTTTGTTGAATATACATAGAGCCTACAGTAGTATGGTGCACAATGCAGGATGCATGTACTGTAGGGGGAAGCCCCATTGAAATTAGGGCCTGTAATTCTAATTAATGAGCACCACTTGGGAAGGACGGACAAGCCACAGGAACCGCTGGGGGGTTGATTATTGGTGTGTTTGGAGCCCTGATTCTTCAGCATCGTGGCACTGATGACACAGTTGTTCAAGCACGGCAATAATAAAGCCAGACACAGGCTTTAATCCCCATCAGAGATCCACCTGCACCTGCAAAAACACTACACACACTGCTGGAAGTTACTTTAGATTACAAGCATCTGTTCAAATACCATAGGCAGATAAATGAAGAGCCTCTCTAACCAAGCCTACGCTGTCTGTGGCTGAGTAACTGTCTGTCTGTTAGCTGCTTATGTGGAGAGGAGAGTCTGTCTGCAGTGCAGCACTGGACATGAACATCCAAAGCATCTCCTCTAACTGGCTGCAGTGGCTCTGTGCTTCACCAATCAGGCTGATTTACACCAGGGGCGAGAACCCGGGAACCCAGGTTGTAAATCGTCACCAAGTCACCACCCACAGTACAGAATGCCACCCAATACCTGATGAAGAGACAGCACCGTACTGTAGACGAGTATTTCCCAAAAGGGTAGTGTGTGCTACTGACGTCTGAGCTCACAGCCACAGTCGAGGGATGAGAGACAGTTGATAGTGTTGAAAGGGAAACACACGCATGCACAGCAGTGGAAACATGCATACACACACTCTTTCTCCTTGAACACAGACTAAAGGCTTTCCATTCACAAACACAAAACTACGTCCAAGCTGCCCACTCGGAGCTAACCCCATCCATGAGAGTTTACATTAGACGCATACAGCCGCCCACACACTCGCATGTACGCGCTCATACACGCACGGTGTAGTGTGCTCCCTCAACAATGCTGTCATAGAATCTCCTTGTTATCATCTGTGCTGCACTGCACTCCACTTACAGTACGTCTGCAGGGTTCCCCTCAGAAAACAGAAAAATAATAATGCTGTACTTTTTTTTATTCCCAAGCACAATCAGAGGAACCTAAATACACATTAATAGAAACTGCCACCCCTCCCAGACACCTAATATAGATCAGATTATGCATGACAGTGTGTGAAACATGCAAATCATGTACAGTAAGAGTGTAAACACATCTAATCCTGCTTCAATATTTAAAAAGGGCTTCAAGTTGCTGCAGTGGATCAGAATTTATTGCAGAGCTCTTTGGCAAATATGATGGAAGCTCAGAGAGCCCGAGTGGTCTGTTAAAAGGCACACGGATTTGCACACAGACACACACATTACTGCATGCCATATGTTAACCATGCCCATGTTGGACCTGTTTGCACACAACTTCTGCCAAAATATCATCTCCTCATTAGAACATGTCAACCCCCCCCCCTCAGGGAGAAGCAAGCAAAAAAAAGGCGCTCCTCTGTCACCCACCACATCACAATAAAAACACAAGCCAGAAGAAGAACTTACCTGGCACAGAGTCTAAAAGCAGGAGGTATCTGAGATCATAAGCCTCTCTGTCACCCGGAGACAGCAGAACATAACACAGTCATATGTGCAAAGAGATGTTGGATTAAAGACTTCCTGAGCTCTTCCCTTCTCTCTCTTCTATCCTATGACTTTTCCCTCACATTTATCCAGACCCTCTGACGATAGGTAAGGGGTCGGCAAAAGAACGAGGGCTAGAAACGAAAGAAGGGTGGGAAAATGACAGGGAGATGCTCAGGTCTCCTCCACTGAGACGAGTTGCGAGCGCACCGTGAGGACCATCCACTGCAGCAGAGCAGAGTAGCGCGCAGCAAGAGAGGGAGAGGAGAGAGGAGAGAGGAGAGGCAGGCAAAACAGGCATTTGCTGCTGCTGGTTCCAACAGCATGGCTGCAGCGAAAACCTGGGACTGGAGTTTGGATCCTGGACTGAGCGTTTAGCCGAACAGATGGAGAGTTATGGAGAGAATGGGCGAGAGGCAGAGGAGAGGAGCAGAGCAAGAGATAGTGAGAGGCTTTTCTTTTTTTTTTTTTTTGCATGGCACCAAGCAGACTCTTCCACTCTCTCAGTGCCATTCCTCTCTTGCATGACATCTTTTTTCCTACCTCACTTTACTATTGCATGTTCACCACCATTCTCCAGCTTTATCTGTGACATTATCGACCGTGAATAAACTATAAAACTAACATCACATCAAGAGCTCCTTCTAAACATGAAGGACTCTCTTTTACTCCAGCATGGGACCATCATTACCACTGACAATGACTGCCTCTTTTATTTTTTTTCTCAATGTCTGTCTTTCTCTTTTGTTGTGCTGCATCATTCAACAAGAATGCGTGACCAGGGATGGACAGTATTCTAATTAAATGTATTAAA
>JAJHUR010088376.1:0-12387 GCA_027495735.1 Lutjanus campechanus | reverse complement strand
CACACACACACACACACACACACACACACACACACACACACACACACACACACACACTTCACTGAATAATATCAGCTCACTCTTTTTTTCTTATTATATGTACTTGTTGCATTTTGCTCTTTATTGTCCTTTCTTTTAAGTTGAAAAGAGAATTAGCATTTTGTTTTAATGTTTTAATGTCTCTTGTTACCACTGACCTTCCTGTTGTAGATAACGTCCAGATGCTGTCACATGGCTCAGCCGACCTCATCCTGGAGGCCTGCACTGACTTCTGGGATGGAACAGATATCTATCCCCTCTCAGGCTCAGACAGGTGCAGTCTCTGTCACACTGATCGTTCTCACTTCCAGGCCATATCACCAATATTTCTCTCCATTTGTAACTCTTTAATTTTTCTGCTCTCCTGTCACAGAAAGAAGGTTCTGGATTTCTACCAGCGTGCCTGTCTGTCAGGCTACTGCTCAGCGTTTGCCTACAAACCCATGCAGGTATCGCTGTCCAGTCAGCTGAATGGGAAGTGCGTGGAGCTGGCCCCCGGCCCCTGCCTCTTCTCCGGAGTGGAGCTGCCCTCCACCACGCCCATCAAACACAGCTCCTGCAGGAACAGCTGGAGCTCTGACGGTACGGCTCAGAGGGACAGTACAGAGGCAGTGCCAGTTAAACATAATAATGAAGCAACTTTTGTGATGTTCCTTTCTTCATGTTTCCCGTCATGTCTGCAGAGGGTATAGGTGAAGTTGTGGAGCGTGAGGACTGTGTTCAGGCCCTCAGCGGGCAGATCTTCATGGGCATGGTGTCATCCCAGTTCCAGGCGAGGCTGGACACAGTCCGGCTTATCGATGCCCTGGTCACCGCTTGTATCCGGTTTGTTTACTTTTCCATGGAGGATGAGCTCCGCAGCAAGGTGAACACACATGTGAACATGTGATAGTTTGTTATTTTACCCAAAGTGATCTGGGTACGATAATCTGTCCTCAGGACATGCAGGACATGAAGTTTGCTCCTCAATCTATTGTCTCTCTGTGTCTCTGCTGACAAGACAACATTTCTACCACCATTCTGTCTATCTTTACAATAATGGTGCATTCATGTGCTCCTCAGATGGTCCCAGTCTCCGAGTTGGGAAGTCGTTATTCTGACTTTAGTCTGTTCATGTGCTTATATGTCATTAAATTGGAAACAGTATGGATTCTACTTAGAATAAAGGGTACTAAAGGTGAAGTAGGAGACTTGTTAATACATAACATTTATGTGAGCCGTTTTGTGTCTGTGCAGGTTTTTGCAGAGAAGATGGGTTTAGAGACAGGCTGGAACTGTCACATCTCTTTGACTCCAAACGGAGACAGTCCATGTGATGGAGCTCCATCCAGCCCCAGTCAGGGCTCCCTTCATGAAGACCTGAACCAAGGTACTAAACCTGTTTGTACAAAAAAAATCAAAAAGTTCATATTCAGTTTGTGTGTTTCCTCTTTTACAATGAGTTAGAAAGAGGTGAGCTTACCAGACCTCTGGAGCCTGCAGAGGCTATTTTAGCCATGACTACCATAACACAAGCTAAAGTCCAACTTTTGAGTTGCATTGTGGGTAATGTAGGTGCCAGATTTTGACAAGGAAGAAGCAGTTTTTATCCTTATTTAAAACTATCCATCGTGATCACCACCACATTCTTGGTGGTTAAAAGACATAATGTCATATTAAACTGTAAAAAAAACATTAAATATACATTGAAAAGACATTTTTATTCAAAGTGGCAGCCTTTCCTTTCTTATTTTGCAATTACAAACACATAGTTGAGACCAGGTGGTGTTGAAAGATGTGCCCTAAATAATGTAGAATTTGTCATTATTATATACTTTACCTTTGCAAATTTGGCTTTTTCTTTTTTTTCTTTTATCATGTTCTGTTTCATTGGTTAATGCTTTTGGATGCTCCCCAAATATGTTATGTGGCTGCAGAAAAAAAAGCTTTTGCCCTCATTTGAGGCTCCAAAATTGAAAAACAGACAGTTTGACACAACTGTTGATGCGTTAAGTGTGTGTTCTGCCATTTAAAACAATGGGTGTACTTCAGACCGTTAGTATCAGACGCTTTTAGTGTGTTTGGGCCTTTAATTGACATCAGTCTGTCAAACTGCTAAAAACAGTTGAGACTAAGACATGGTTACGGCATTTATTTGCATTGTTTATTTATGTTTTACCTACATCTCCAGTAATAACGATACTTGTAGGGGATGCAGTACTAAATATATGGAGGGCTCTTTTTTAACACATAGTTTTTATGTGCACCTTTGGGGTAGAATTTGGTGAAACACAAAAACCGGTGCATATGGAGTTTCTTAAATCTAGCTTCAACAAGTGTGACTTTGTGAAAGCTAGGTCTAAAATGTGTGACTTGTAGAGAGCATCTGTGACTTTAGACAGCTGTGTTCGTATGTGACGCAGATTCTCGGGATGAAGCAGAAGGTCCACTGCTGCCAGAGGAGGAAGCCCACTCTGACCTGGTCAGTTTCCAGCCCACAGACAGCGACGTGCCCAGCTTTCTGGAGGACTGCAACAGGGTAACAACGCCTATTTTAAAATCCTCCTTACACTGGAGAAAGTTTGAGTATCTGTTTACACTCACTTGTATAATACAGATTGATCTCTCGGTCATTTGTGCATTTCCTTTTTAAGTGGAATATTTGTATGTATTGCTCAGAATTAGTTTTCTATAGAACTTGAATTAGTTGACCTCAGACTAAATATGTCTCTTTGTTTTATTGCTCCTGTTTGTCTGTCCCTGCTCTTTCTCAGGCAAAGCTACCTCGTGGTATCCACCAGGTTCGTCCTCATTTGAAGAACATTGACAATGTGCCTCTGTTGGTGCCACTCTTCACTGACTGCACCCCTGACAGTGAGTCTCCTTCATGTGTTTCATGAACTCAGTCTGTGTAGTTCCACTTTGTTTTTCTTGTCTCCGTCTGCCATCAAGAGTGAAGTAGAATCTAAAGAGGACAAGTCAAGATGAACTACCAATAAGGTCTATTTCCTGGACTGAAATGATGCTGTCAGCTGCTGTCTCTGCCTCTGTCTCCTAGATGTTCTCAGTGTTTCCTCTAGAGTAATATTGGTGACTTACAGTGTGGTTTTTCCCTCACAGCCATGTGTGAGATGATGAAGATCATGCAGGAGAACAGGGAGGTCACCTGTTGTCTGGGAAGCTCTGCCAATTTCCGCAACAGCCGCCTGTTTCTACAGAGTGACGTCAGGTATGCGCACTTTAGTGTAGTACACCACAAGTTGAGTTTCATTTCCATGACAAAACATTACAACTACATTTTGATTCTCAAAGGTGTGAAAAAGCCTTGGAAACTTTAGGAGGGAAACTCCTTTAAAACTCATGGTAATCTCTACCTATATATGTTTGTGGGTTCTACCTTTAGTGGTATGTATCTATGCAGATAGTTTTGGTTTTATTTATTCAGGTTTCCTGATATCTGTCTCTAAGATTTCTATGTATTAGAGATGCCACAATGAGGAAATTGACCCAACCGTTAAAAAAACTCTCCTCTAATTTTGAACATAACAAATGTTTAGTGGGTCTATAAAATATCTCCCACACGGCCCTCAACGACTGTAGCTGACGTACACACACGAGTTACAAAGTACATGCCGATTGTAATTTTAGCTCCTTGTCAAGGCTAGCTCTGTTTAGCTAAGTTAGCCTTAGTTTAGACAGCTAAGACCTTCATAGTAATGTATTGGACAACAGAATACTCACTTTATTGTCTGCACACACTCCATGACTGTTTGGCAGAGCTGGGCCTTCAAATAAATGCCCTCCCAGTGGATTTCAGGTTGTAACCAAGTAATCTCATGTCAGGCTGTGTCCAGCCTACAGAAATACTTTTGACATCTGACTTCTGCTTCTCTGTGCTGCCACAGGAGGGAAGGATGGGTTTGTCTATTAAACAGATAAATGCACAGCAGGCACAGGTCATTACATAGGAATTTAAGTGCAGTTGCCTGTTGGCCATTAAACTAAAGCAAGAAATAAGGAAAAGGAAAAATGTTAATAATGTCTATGAAAAAGCCCATGCAGGAAGGGTTTCCCTCAAGCCAGCATCTGGTAATAGTTTAGTTTCTTCTTGTTGCCTGAAAGACTAAATGAACATTTTAATTTAGACAAGTCAACTAGTGTTAAAGTAAGAGAGCAAAAGTTCAAACTTGTTAATGTGTTAATTGCTATTGAGAACATTGTCAAAAGAAAATATTGCGTGTATTTAAGAAACATTTAAAACTGTTAATCATGTTCTTTAATAACCAAATAACAAGTTTAAGGCAAGTTTAAATGCCGCTGTCATTTTTTGACGCATGTACTCTTATTGAGATGTGATCATTTTGCGCCCCGGCACCATGTGTTTTGGCTCAATATATTCCACTAACTTTTGGAAGACTTTGCCTTCAACAAACTTCAGTGGAAGAATATCTAACAAAGTCATAAAGTATGTCGGTCCGAGCAGGATCACAGCGTCTGGAGGTAAACTGTGTCATATTGGTTTGCCAAGTGTGGCTAACATTAGCAGCAGCAGCAGCAACCACCTTCCTTTCCTGTAATTCAACATCTGCATGTCTGTGCTGAATGTGGTCACACGTTGCTCTGGTTAAGTGGTTATGTGCCATTTTATTTTGACACAGCCCACGTAAAACCTGATTTTCATTCTCTACATCAAAATTCTGCCAAAACGAGCCAGTTTTACGAGATGCCATCTGTCTCACTTTCCACCGCACTGGTTTACAAACTCTGGGCGATGCAGGCACGAGGAGCGGGGGACTGCTGTCGGCTATTGGTGGGCGGTTGTGTAACATCTCAGATTCAACAGTTAATGGGCATTGTACATTAATAAAATTTTAATAATTAGTTTGACGGAATGACTGACTGTATTTTTGCTGCAGACTAGTGAAGGTAGCAAAGTTCACTGGATTGGTCAACTAATGGCAGACATCCCTATTATACATGAACCTTTTGTGTATCTCTAAAATACAACAAGGCAATTCAAAGTGATTTACATAAAACATGAAAAGTATCAAGACAAAGTATAAAAGGAACATAAAACAATATAAAAAAAAAAATTTCAACACAATTAAAAGAGTTAAACAGAAAATGAAAACGAGATAAAACCACAAAGTAAAAGTTACAGTGCAGTTTAAGATGTTGATCAAAAGCCTCAGATTTTGTTTAATGAAAGTCAAACAGAAAAGTTGTCTTCTTCCTTAGCAGACAGGAAACAAGTGTAAAGAGCTGAGAGCTGGAGCGATGTGAGTCACTTCTCTGGTTATAGTGAGAACACAAGCAGCAGCATTCTGAATCAGCTGCAGCTGTCTGATCCATTTTTTTTTAGAAAACATCAATACCCTGAACCAGTATCCTTGACACTAAACTTTCCACTTTCCCCCAAAACGGCTGGATACTGGATATGGACAATACCAAAATATGTGGGCACAGTTCCACAAAAATCTGTTCATCTCTTTTTGCCAGTGTTGCTTTATAGAATCTGTTAGAAATGTTGCTCTTGAAAACTTTTTCAGGACAAATTAAATTCCATTTGTCTCTGTAGCACTGGTGTTGAGACAGATACATCAAAACATGGACAAATAAAACCAAAACTATCTGCATGGCTATATAGCAGGAAAACTAAGTGAAACAATGTCTTAAGTTGTAATTTTGCTGTACTGATCCTTCCCTAGACAACCAATGTAGTCTTGATTAATCATTAAATCAACATAACTATGTAATCAAACAGACTGCTTTATGTTCCTCACACCAGAAAAGTAAAATCCTGATTGGCCCATACGTGAATTTTCCACCTCCTCCTCCTCCTGCAGCATCGCTCTGGACCCTCTGTACCCGTCTCAGTGTTCGTGGGAGACGTTCGGTTACGCCACTGGAGGATTTAACGGAGAAGTTGAAGGTCTGTCCCCTCTCAGGCTCTCTGGACAGCTCAACAGTCTGGGATGTTCTGTCACCTTCCACCAAGGAGAGAGTGTCAGCATGGTCAAGCTCATAGAGCAGGTCAGACACACGTGGGCACACACACACACACACACACACACACACACACACACACACACACACACACACACACACGGCGAGTCAGGGAGGGATGTCACAGCTCTGAATGAATCTGTGAATCTGTTCCAGGCACGACACACAACCTACGGCATCCGCAAGTGCTTCCTGTTCCTGCTGCAGTGTCAGCTCAGTCTGGTCATCATCCAGGTGAGAGAGGCCTCACGGCCTCACAACATATGGATGTTCACGCTGCACCAGCATAAAGTTTAATGATGAGTCATTTTTCTGTGACATAAACACATTTCTGAAATTGAATAGTTACTGAAGTGTCCTGGTGTTTGTCTGCAGTTCTTAGCCTGTCTTGCTCAGCTTCCTCCTCCCATGAACACCACTGACATCCTCTGGCTGTCCTGCTTCAGCTGCCCGCTGCTAAGGTACACACACACACACACACACACAACACACACACACTCTCACATATTTTTCGATTAAATTTAATGTCATGTTTTAATACAGTGATGATAATGAAAACAGTGATGGTGAAAGTGAAAGTAATATTGCACCATTTGATTCAATATCATGTACTTTACATACATTATCTGGTGCAATGTAATTGTTTTATTATCTCTCAATATCACTGCTAATATTGCTTTCAATATACAGTAATTGTCATTACTGCCTTGTCTATTTAGTGTACTTCTGTACTTGTACTTGTTATCTTACTTGTATTGTTATTCTATTAGTCACTGTTTCTTTGCATTTACGCCTTCTACACTTTTATTTTATACTTATATTTCACTTATTTGATGCGCTATAGTTGTTATTCTTATGTTAGTATAATTTTGGAGCAATCTGGCTCAAGAATTTCCTTCTGGATTAATAAAGTTCTATCTTATCATATCTTACTCTCTGAAGCAGTAGTATAACAGGATTGTTCATGTTGTGGTGCAGTATTTCATACTAATGGTTTCTTTGTGTTTTGTTGACAGTGTGTCACTTTTGGGGAAGCCTCCTGACAATTCAGTCATGACAGTCGCCACAGGGAAGAACCTAGATGCCATCCCAAGGAAGGTAGGATCACATGTCAATCAAGTCTTTCAAATCAGCTGCTGATCTGTAAGCTTCAGTTAGTGGATCACTGCTGCTAAAGCTCAGAGAAACATATTTACAGTCTATTAACCACTGTGTTATACTCTGCCAGAAACTTCTTCCAGCCAGATGAAGCACAAAAATAGTTTAGAACATTTACTGTCTGAAGATTGATGACGCGTCTTTCCTCCCGCTGTACAAAACTGAAGCCAAAATATTCCGTATACGAACGCTGCCATCTTGTTGGAGCCAGAGTCTGTGCAGCAGGGGGTCGGAGCTGCACTATTAAGGTCCCGCCCACTCGGCCAGCCAAATCAGCTGTCGATCAAAACTGATCAGAAAAAGGAACACTTGAACAAACATCAGTGTGTTAAGAACGACCTTAAATGATCTTTGGGAAAAACTTATTTGATGTGTATTTTGATTTTTGAGTTTTGCCCATGTCCCATCTGCTCACATGGAGGGGGTGGGGTTTATGACCTGTAATGCAGCCAGCCAAGGGGTGGACAGATTAATAGACACTGAAAATAATCCTTAGTCGCAGCCATAAATGGTATAAACACCTCTGTGACAGTGTCAAAACATTTCAGCAGGTTTGTTAAGGTTTCTGACTGAGCTTTTGTATTGGACTGAATTATTTGTACAGGAGTACTTCATAAAATGCTGCTACAGTGAGTGTTTATGATGATTACAAAAGGATAATAATGCACAAGAGTCTTGCTTGACCTTTTTTGTGACACCTCTCGGAAGGGCTGAGCAATGAAATGAAATTTTATTGAAAATCGTAATATGTGTTAAATACAAAATGTGTGTCAAACTACCCTTTTAAATTAAATATTGTGCTGCAGTAATGTCCTGGCCATCATATCATTTTTAATATGATGACTTAACATCTTTGTTTGGTCCAGATCATAACATAATGATATGTTTTTAATGAAAATGAGAATAATGATGTAAAAAATAGGATTCCCTCCAATATTGCAAATCATATCATGATTGCAATATCAATTAAAATAATCACTATTAGATATTTTGTCTAAATTGTTCAGCCCTGCCTCCGGGAATAATCAGTCATTGGCCTTTTTCCCAGAAGACATTTTGAATTGACATAGTTATTAATAACATTAATGATGGCCGTGTTCCACTGAACTGTGCAGGGCTCACTGTTTTTTCTCACTTTATGGAACACAGCCATCCTTAATGTCATTAGTCTGCTGGGGAAAACGTCTGTTGCTTTGGTGTTTAGCAGCTACAGTCAGTGTAAAGTGCAGCTGATGACCACAACAGTATTAACGTCTGTCATTCATTCATGCCGTCTTTGATGCATCTTTTAATAAATCATGCTGTGTTCTTTGATCAGACCCAGAACTACTTCCTCGGCTGTTTCCTGTTGAAGTTCGGCCTGACAGTGTTTGCCTACCTGCTGGCCTTTGGCTTCACCCTGCAGGAGGTCTGCCTCAGAAGCAGCAACTTCACCTTAACTGACAACACCACCGTCCCCTGCCTTCATATCCTCACAGCCAGGTAGGAGAGGCACCGTCATGGGGCCAGCAGGTGTTCATTCACAGGCTCTTTTGTTCACAGTCATTTCAAGGTTTCACACTTAAAACTCAAAACTATAGATTGATCGTATACAACTCACAGGGTTCTTGCAGGTGCTGGAAATCCTTGAAATCACTTGAATATTAATGAGAAGTGCTTAGATTTTGGATGAAGTGCTTGAAACTACTTGCAATAAGAAATAGCACTGCTTTCATAATCAATCCCTACCTGACTGAATAGTTACCAGGTTATATAGGTTGCAAAGTCTACTTACGGACAGGTGATGCATTTTGAAATGTGAAACTTTGTTGTGTTGTCCTTTAATTTGTCACCCCTCTGTGAATTGCTATCGCAAGAACATCATTTTGATTGTTATACACTGTAAAATCCAAAAGTTGAGTAAAGTCAGATTTTCAAGGCAGCTTATTTCAGTAGATTTTTGAGTTTTGAGCCCAACTCAAACTCTTAAACTTAAAGTTTCACCGACTACTTTTGTTGAGATAGTTTACTTTTCTACTTTAGATAAACTTTAATCTATGAGTTTTAAAAAATGTATTTCAAAGTCACCCAAATGATGACAAATGAGGTTCACAGCTGGTGAACAATTTTTGAAATACAATTTTCTCAGAAGGTTTCTAAAACTAAAAGATTAGAGTTTATCTAAAGAAGAAAAATAAGTTATCTCAATAAAAGATTATAGGCTGACATTGTTTACAGTTTATTTCAAACTTGAGAACTCAAAACTCCGAACTCAAAAATCTGTTGCAGTTAAAATTTTGAGTTGTCTTAATTCTTTTTTTACAGTGTCACACATTAATGTTTGATTTAATGTGAGGAAAAGCTGAAATAATCCTGTTTAGCATTTATATGTTAATAAATGTGTCATTTACCACAGTGGTTTGTAAGGTGCTGGAAAGGCTTGAAAACGTACCTTGAGAACTCTTTACAGTGTTTGAATCTGACTTTGGTAAAGGTGTCGGAACCCTTAAAGTCACAGCATGGAGAACATCTATTTGATTGGTGCTGCACAATTAATTGCAATATAGCCAGGTGTAATATCCAAATCACAGAACCAGAACAAAGTCACAGTTTTAAAAAAAAAGACGGAATGTGAGAAAACAGCCTGATAGTGAGGTACTGCAGTGCTGCCGAGATGCTCTGGCCTAAAAATCTTGTTCTTCAGATGTAAGAAAACATGTTTGTGTGGTACAGATCCTGACAAATATCACACCGTCACAATCTGAATAGTTTCTTTCAGTAAAAATTGAAATGGTAATGCAAAAATGATCCCCCTAATCTGATCCCTGATCCCCCTAATCATATCACATATCACAATTGCAGTTCCAGTCAGAATAATACCAATATGACTTTTTTACTAGATAGTGCAGCTCTGTATTTGATGACTGTTTTTCTGTGTGACTGCAGCTCTTCAGACGACGCTCCTCAGTGGTTCAGTGAGCTGTCCAGCGGCCTGCTGCTGACTCAGAAGGTCATGGCAGCATTTCTCGCCTTACACACAGGTAGGGAACCGCTCACACAGGCAGCATAAACAACGCTTGATCTTCCTCATGTTTTTATCATCATCCAAATGAAATCCCTGCCTTCTGTTTGTTGTTGTTGTCGTTTCCTCAGTGGTGATCTCACTCAGCTACGTGCACCGCTCTCAGCCTCTGTGGAAGAAGAGTCCCTTCAGCAATACCTGGTGGTGTCTCACCGTACCTGTGGTGTAAGTCATCATCTGCTCTTGATGCTGTCTGAAGTTACACTTAACTGGCACAGTCTTCATCTGCGCTTATATATCATATCCTTTAGATTACTACAGCTGTCTTCATTTCTTGCTTAAACGTCACTTTCACATTCCTGTGAACTCAGTGAGCCAGAACCAGTTTTAGCATCTTCCTACTGGTTACCAGACAAAGAGGCCCAGCTGTCTCCAGCTTTACCAGTGTTTTCATTGGATATTTTTGAGGCAAGGGCTGGAAAACATGCACAACATGCAGAATATACTCAGTTTGCTTAAATGACAGAGTCATGATTTGACAGATGAAAGTGTCCACAGGAATTTTAATTTTGTACCAAGATGAAACAAAGAGATAAAAACAAACTAAGATTGTGAGAAATGACAGTTTATTTCAGCAGCTGCAGACTGTACCATCTTTCTGTGCACGTTTTAGTCAAAAACAGTCTTGGAGAGTAATGAGATTATGTAATCTGGATACAAGAAAGATAACTGTGTTCCATTATAGTTACAGATAAAAAAGACTATCAGATACATTTAGTAAAAATGTGGATTACAGTTTTAAACTAAAGAACGATATCCTACCATGCAGTGTGCACACACAGCTGTCAATTCATTATCATGACCTCTAGTGAAAAAATGCTTCACTGGGTGGAAATTGCACCACTTTTGTCTTTAAATCAATCAGTCAGTCAATACATTGTGGAAAACAAAGTAAGAAACCAACTATTACATGAATCTGCATCAATTCTGGTAATTGATTAATCATTTTGAGTCAGTTTTATTTTTATTTTATTTTTAAGTCATATTTCACTGATTCCAATTTCTTAACTGTGAATATTTTCTGGTTTCTTTACTCCTCTCTGACACTAAACTGAATATTCATGAGTTGATGACAAAACAAGACATTTGAGGACGTCATCTTGAGCTTTGATCAACAGTTTTGACCATTTTCTGACATTTTGAAACCAACAACTAATAATTGATTAATTTTTAAAAAATTGACAGATGAATTGATTATGAAAATAATTGGTAGTTGCAGCCCTAATTGATATCTTAAAAGTATTCAGTATGTTTATCCAGCCTTAGGTGTAGCCCATCCCTGCTCTTCATCGTTTCAGTCAGCTGTGCTGATGCAGCAGGGAGGCAGAGACAGACGACTCCGACAAGCAACTTGAACCTGGCTCAACTTTTTCTGCAACTCAATGCAATATCATGTGTCAACACTGTGTTTGCCAAACAAAGCTGACATTCCTTCTAGAATACTTTGTAACATGACCAGCACAATTCTACTGATTACCTCAAAGTTGTCGAAACAGAAGATAAAATAATTGTGACCAAGATAACTTTCCAGAGTTGTAAAATCCCGTCTCATAGTCTCTTTTGTTTGGTTACATGTTGGAGTAGTCTTGTGAGCCTTAACCCTCCCTCCCTCTCCTCTCTCCTCCAGTCTGCTCAGCCAGATAGTTCAGGCCACAGTGGATTACCAGTTGTGGCGTGACCAGGGCAGCCTGCTGACCTTTAACTTGGGTGACATACCACTGCTGGCCTGGCTCGTGGTCTCTGTGTCCCCGCTGCTGGTGGTGGTGGTCAACGAAGTGGTGAAGCTGCACGAGATTCGGTAAGAAAGCAGACACAGGAGGAGATGAAGAAGACAAAGAAAGCAGTCAGAATAGTGATGGAAAAAAAGGATTAAAAGAGGAATGTTGCAAATGGGTTGACTCGAGGGAGATTCTTTAGCAACAAATAACAGAAAGACACAGACGTCATAGATAAATCTTGCAAAAGAAGCAGCTGGGAGCAGTGTGGATTATTAAGGATTATTCAGTGATCACATCAGTCTTTGATCTTCTCTCATCATGCAGGATGGGAATGTGTTGTAAAGCTGGAAACAACGCAGCAGATTGTGTCCCCGTCTCCATAGTGAGCTCTGATTTGATCTCTTCTGTCCACTGCAGGGTGCGAGT
>JAJHUR010088369.1:0-12618 GCA_027495735.1 Lutjanus campechanus | reverse complement strand
ACTTTGAGCATGTTGATCTGTAGGGAAACCAGAAAAAAATTCACATCAGATGGTTCTGGCCTCCCTGTCATCCATTAATTCCTGATAATGGACACGTTGTTAGGTATTATCCTTTATTGTAACGTGTGTCAACAATCAGAGCATATCCATTATCATAGTAGACAAAGTTAAGCTGTTTGCTTCAACAGAGTCCATAATTTCCTCCAGGTAACTTATGTTCATTCCAGGAAGTGATGTATGTAGTTTACTGAGTCTGGATCTTAATTAGTATTCGTCATTTTAGTCACTGCCAGTTTGACTTTTTGTTAAGATTCCTTCCTTATAAACTGAAATTTCTAAAGTTCTGGTCGATCCTGTAACATTAAAGACCTTTTCATATTGCTGCCCACGTGAATATGCACAGATTTTGCTCTGCTGCTTAGAGTTCACTGCTTTGAACTTCTGCTGGCTGCCACGTGGCTTTGGCTGATCAAAATTGAAACATGGACTTGGGGTGGGTTGTACCAACACTAAGATGTTCACTGAAGCACCTGCCTGTCATTGCAGCCTTGGACTGCAACGGCAGTAGCTTTTCAGGAGAACGCACTTGCAAGTAGGCGGTTGTCATGGTGGTTACCCCACAGCAGCGTGAAAGCTCCTTAACACGGCAGTATCAGTCTATTTTAGCTATGACCAATGTATCACCGCTGCTCATAAATGTTAAAGTTTCATCATGGCATAGTTTTAACATGCTCCAGTAATACAAAACACTGATTGTTACCTGAAAATCCTTTCATTTCTTCACTACTCTGTAGGTCAGAGTAGATTTACTTGCCATCTGCGCTTTCTCAGTCCCCTAATGTTATAATGCACACAGCAATATTTATCTGAATAAAACCGTGATCTTCGTGAGGGTGTTAAAAAGTCTGACTTGCGAATTCATCCAAACACCCAGCCAGGTGTTACATTCCCACATTATTCCACTATGGTTCCTTTAGGTACCTTTAACTGTCAGTATAAATTATGAATTATTCAGCAACTCATTCTCTCTATCTCTCTGCTCCTCCTGGCATGTCTCCATCCTAGTCTTTACCTTTGTCCTTTCTGCTTGATATGTCACTATCTCTAATACTGTGCTAATAAAGTTGTTCAAATCATACACTACTCTACACATGTGATACATTTTATGTTTTATTGATGACACCTCATCTGATGTGAAAAGATTTTACTTGAAAAAAGAAAATCAGTTTGCTATTAGCTACCTAGTCAGAAATGGATTTTTACCATTGGGGTCAGTCCAAAGCAATTGGTGGTAAAGCAGTTGGTCCAGTGGAAGTCCTGTGAAATGAAGCTTGTCAAGGCTTTTTCTTCAATTTACACATTCACACGTTCAGATACATTCATGAAATTCTTCATTTCACATAAACTCGAAGATAGACATTATTCTGCAAGCTCAATTACTTTTAGACCATTTTTTGATCCCATATGCCTTCTCACAGGGCTTACTGTAAATGAAACATCACACATATAACATGAAAATGGAAACATCTCCAGGGGAATCTCTTCAGTTTATCCATGTAAGTGAGATGATTCTCATCCCTTCTCCTTCCTTGGGGGAACTAGATACATTGGTTTCTGTTATTTTGGTTCCTATTGGTTGTCAGTAGATGTTACTGAGTGGTCTACTTGACTGGTTGTGTGTGTGGACCCCAGCTACATTAAAAAGCTCTGACCAGGGGATCCTGTGGTGGTCTCAGGCCAGGGTGGAGATATAATCCTTCTACCTAGTCCTTGGTCTGCCCTATGGCCTCTTCCCACCTGGATGTGCCTGGAACACCTCCCTAGGGAGGCGACCAGGCGGCATCCTCACAAGATGCCCGAACCACCTCAGTTTGCTTCTTTCTACGCAAAGAAGCAGCCGCTCTACTCCAAGTTCCTCCCAGATGACTGGACCTCTCACCCTATCCCTAAAGGAGATGCCAGCCACCCTCCTGAGAAAACCCAATTCGTCCGCTTTTATCTGCAGTCTCGTTCTTTCGGCCATGACCCACCCGTCATGACATTATCAAATTTTGTGCTGTCCAAAATCTGGGAGAAACGAGCCGTGCACTGAGTGAAAGTTGTGCAGTATAAATAAAGCTACAGTGACCTACAATGAAGACATCAAATTTTTCTTAATGGCTGAGCAGTAGACCTCTTTCACACCACGCTTCCACTCCATTCAGGTCAAACAGAGTCAGGGTGCTGCTATTTTATTTTGTTCAGTGGAAAGGCCCTGCTACACTAAATACAATGAGACCTTCATTGGTACCATTGGTAACGCCTGTGTTTAGCCTTCTATTTCATATAAATATGGCTGCTGTGAAAAAGGTCTATTATCTATCAAATACCTACATTTTGTCATGCCCCTCTGCAATTAAACAGACACACAAAGCACCCGTTAGCAGCAGTAAAAGACGTCCATGTCAACCTGTCCTTGGCTTTATAAGACCGGGTTTTCAACTATGAAGAGAGATATAGTGTGTGTATATATATATATATGTATGTATGTATGTATGTATGTATGTATGTATGTATGTATGTATGTATATATATATATATATATATATATATATATATATATATATATATATATATATATATATATATATATGTATATATATATATGTATATATATATATGTATATATATATATAGTGATCTAGTTTGGAGGTGGTGGGGTGGATGGATGGATCAAACAAACACAGGACTTTCACGTAGGAGGCCAGAATTTGTGTCCCATGTGAAACCAAAACATTATTTAAAGAAAATAAGGTACATAACGTTATGTGCATGACTTGCGACTTTTGTCTTGCAATTTGCGTAATTTATGTCACATGATGTACGCAACATAACACACATATTTTAGCCCAAAAGCATGGTCTTTTCATTGACCTACCCAAGTAGGTCTAGTGCCTAAACCTACACAAACTGTGACCGCTTCAGCACATTAAAATTAGCTATTTGGTTAGGTTTACGACCAAAACTAGTTGGTTAGGTTTAGGAAAAGATAGCGTTTTGGGTTAAAAGAGACCCTTCTGGTAGATCACTTCCTGCCAGAAAAGCATTGTGGTGTCAGACAAATCAGAACTGAAATTTTAAAACAACAACAAATATATGGCCTATAAACTGACATTTCATTGTATGGTAAAGTAATGACTACAAGCTACAGACTGGGTCAGGTCACCCAGTAATGCTGTGCCTAAACTTGCATTGCTCGGTGCTGTCTTACCACACATAGTGCTGTACTGTCCGTTTAACTTTAGACATCATTAATATGGAATCCATTTTCGTAGTGACAGGATCCGTGCTTGATTTATACTTTGCCCTGCACTTAATAAACCACACCATGATGAAATAAGAATTTTCTCCCCGCATGTCAGTTTGAAGCACCACCAGACTTATCCAGCTTTAATCTCGGCAGCTGTAATGTTACCTCAAAGGCTTCCCTTAAAATTTGCGGTGTTTGCTTGACATTTATATTGATTCAGACCTTTCGTCTGACTGACTTCAAGGCAATATCCAAATCAGCGTATTTCATCTCTGCTATATCTCCATGGAGTAGACAACCTGTTTCCCTAACTGATCTGAAAAGTACTAATCTGTGCCTTATATTTCATAATTGATTAAAGGAATGTACTGCTTGGCTGGTGTCCTTATAAGTTCTCACAGTCTGTTTACATTACCCCGGTCACAGGGCCGGAATGTTTTTGTCAGTCTATTTCCGACGAAATTTCACCCACACTTGTGTCATCTGGAGACCACACTATCCCACTGCTTTTATTTCTGATTCATGCTGTCAGCTAATCACATTATTCAATTTGAGTGTGTGAACTGGCTTTTGCATTGTAATCCACAAGGTATGAAATCTCCACACAAAGCTCTGACAAAAATACCTTTCCGGTGCTGATGAGAGCGGGAATCGTGACTGGTTCGTCTGGCCTACAGGAAACAGCAAATACCACATGAAGAGGCTCTCTCCACCACTCTTAGAAAGTCCATTTCAAGCATAGTAAACAGACCAAGCAGTGTTTATTTATTCAGACAAAAAAAAAAAAAAATTGGAAATGACCAACTTTAGGGTGGTGAAAAATCCCAACAAAACAAACAGAAGAACTAAATCAATCCCTGGCTTGCTCGTGACAAAATACACAACAAAATTAAGTCACAAAGAAGAAACAAGTTAAATAAAATTCTACACACTTTTTTTTTCCTGCACGGTTGCATAAGCCACCTTCAATTTGAAGCTTAAGTGTGTCCAGCATGTGAAAAATTTCCTTAAACTGAGGGATTCATTTAGGACTGTTGCATAAATCTTAGGTTGTCTCCTTGTTTAGGTGTTAGTGCAAGGTTTTTGCCACAGTTACTGTTGTAATACAGCACATATGCACTTCAGCTACCATGGTTACACTTCACTCACATCCTCATCCTTTAACATTACTTGACAGCATTATAGAACAAATGCGTCATATACTTGTAATTTAATGGCAGCATGTTAAATGTTCTTTTTTCATGATGTTATTTGAAAGTGAATACATCTTATTCATCAAAAATACATGTTTTATTTGTTTTTTTTATAGGTTGGAGTCTTAATTTACCTGTTGGGCCACAGACTAAAGAAAATGACAGCTTGCGTTTACCCAAAACTGGATGCAGTTAGACTGTATTCAGACCAAATCAGGTGTTGCAGCGATTAGCACAGGGTTGTGCGGATGTGTAGGGGGTTAGGGTGTGTTTATTTGTGCTTTGAACATAATCACTGTGAAACTATCAGAAAATAAGGTTTTATTCCTCTGATTCACCAGCTTTCTCACTATCACCGCTCTTCCAGTCTCTTTGACCACTGCTCCGCTCTTTCTCTCAAAGGAAAGGACACAAACCAAAGGAAGCTTCTTGGTGTTGCTATTTTGCAGCATAAACTGCAGCCAGACATCAAAGTTTGGTGCACAGAATGAACCAGTCGAGGACACAACTGGGAGAATGTCATAATTTGGTCCATGAACTCTGCCTGGATAGCACCCAATTTCAGGCTGAGTTAGTTTAACTGGGTGGTGACATGTCACTGTTGTGTGGTTATCAAAGACACTAGCAAAGCAACACAGGGCATAAAGTAAGCACAGCAGAAACTCCAGATAGGTCGGAAAATAACAACAGAAAAGAAGTTTCAAATTTTTCATATCTACTGCCAGTTTTCTACCAGGAGGTGACTGTTGTTAGCATGAAGTGGTGCTTTGGTCTATTGTCAGTGTTAGCTAGCTTCTCTCACTGTGAAACAAACTGTAGATGAAGTAATTAAGAAATATTACTGTGATGGCAAGAAAGGAGATAGACAAGCATTGACAGGAGTCACCAAAAACTGGTGAGTTTCAATGAAACGGGAGCTAGCGTTAATAAATGAGATAGAGTTATGCTAAAGTTTGGCTGGCTACAAAGTTGCTAGTGCTAATGTCAAACCTATATTCTCTAAAGTCACAGTCACACACGTGAGAATTCGTGCCTTTGCTTTGTGTTGAGTTTAACTTTGTAAACTTTGAAAGGCCAGAGTCAAAGGCTTGGGCAATAGCGAAGGTGAGTCACCGATGGTTACTCCCCTGTATTCACGAAGGTGTGACTGCAGCCTAACAAGTTTCGCATCCCTCATAATGTCCACTGGGCTTTGCCTGTCCTGGAAAATGCCTCTTTGTATCTCCTCCTTGTCTTCAATTAATGTAATTTCAGCCACTGAGCATGTTCCATAAAGCATTTCTGGTGTGAGTCCCTTTAAAATTCTCTGAAGAAAATGGTTACTAAGGACCTGCTAGCAAAGGGAAACACCTGGGATCAAAAGGAAATCTTTATGCTGATTTTACGTAACTTGCATCCTTAGCACTGGTTTATTGGTCGTACAATCCCAAAATGCAGACACAGGTCGAACTTACAAATGCCCCAAGGTCATAACCCCCCATCATGTATTCTTATATAGCACCTACAATATCAAGAGGCATGTGGACAAACTCAGACAAAAGAGTTACGACTGTGTAACGCCAGTACATCAGACCTCCAAACTTTTCTTACTATTTTATCCTTAAAGATATTGTCATCACGTCTTGCAAAGGAAAGCTGTTACACTTCTGTGGCATAAAGACCAGATGGAGCAGAGTACAATATGGGCTGAGAGCTGAATCCATTACAAACATTACAAAAAAAACAAAAAAAAATTCTGCACAGGGAGCAATAAAGCCAGGGCTTTATTTGAGATTGTTCTGCGGTGTGTTTAGTGTTTGCTGATTTTCTGAAGTAAGAGACTTGTGGTCAATACCGCAGTCATACAACACTGCTTTTGTATTAATCTCAAGTTTGTAACAGTGAGTGCAGTCTGCGGTGGCAAATAGGCTACAAAGGGGAGTGCTTCAAAGGAGAGTCTTTGCAAGTTTAAAAGCTGCCTTACAGTCAGGAGTCCATACAAACAGGTCGTCAACAACAGCAAGGCCGGGTAACAGGGCGATAACATGTTTGATTGAAACTATAATATAATAATCATAAAGATATATATATTGAGATATAATATCATAAAGATATCGGATAAAATGCCCTCCTCCTTTTGGATCTACAGGGTTCATCTGTCTCTCACAAGCCTCTTTTCCGACACTGGTCTGACTTCAACACATTCATTAGTGAGGGACGCTACATGCCATTGGTTAAATATTTCCCATACTGTCCATGTTTTCATCCTTGGCAGAAAAGTATGTCACAGGTTTCTTTATGGAAATGCCATTAATGAGCACACAAAATGGAAATCGCTATGTCTGTGTCACTCAACATTCCACACAGACTGCAAAATTTCATTGGAGCCAGTAATGGAAGGCAAGACTTGTGTCCATAGGTGGCCTTATTAAGAGGCAAAATGGTCATGAAAATATTTCCTGAAGTCCGTGTGTGCAAGACCTGTTTCTTTACACTTGTCGTTGCACAAAAAAGCCAAAAGTGTTATAATTGTATATCATGTACATGTTGTATCAATGGCTCAAAAGGTTTTATTGCATACCATCAATACAACTGATCACCTTCTGAATTCAAGTTTCTCTTTTTACTAAAATAAGACGAGCTTTAATTATCATTGTTGACTCTGCAGAACACACTTCATTCAAATTCAACCAACGGAAACCAGATAAAACTCACAAAATATCTTGGTCTGTCTTTCCGCTCTGTTTTGGTCAAAATAAACCCTTAATTGACAGAGTTAGATGTAAAAATACTTTGACTCTACAGGCTGTTTTCCTCTCAGTCTTCCTCTGGCTCAGCGGGTGCATTCTGTGAAGCAGTGCTTGTCACTCATGCAGACCATTAAATTAGCAATATAAAACGTAAAAATTCACCAGAAAATACCAACCGATGATGGACTCGTCCAGTCACCCCAAAGAGCAAATGTAGAGAGATGGTCCATGCATTGAGTGAGCGTGTAGGGGTCGGCCAGTTTGGTCCCATTGGTTAATGTGAACTTTTTCAAGTAACGCTTGTAGCCCTGGAGAGTGAGTGACAGTACATATTCAGAAGAGCTTGAACTTTCTTCAGCCATTGTAAAGAAACATGTTAACCAAATTTGCTAGCTAGTGTTAGCCAGTATGTTGAAGGAATTGTTTTGCCACCACCTCCAGCAGGGAAAAATAAAATCTAAATGTTTACTGACCAAAAACTGGTTTAGATGTAACTACATATCCTGCCTCTTATAAACAGCTGTCCATGTTGAGTTATTATTGTGATCTTTTTTCTTTGGTCATACTTCCGTCACTCACTCACAGTTCTTGTGAAGAACTTATGTAATATTGTAAGTTTTTCAACAAGCTCTTTTCCCTGTTGCATACCCTTGACCAAATGCCAAAACACTACATCAGCTAAACCGAAATTGAAGGAAGTGTCCATAGGTGTCTGAGGATATGTCTCTACAGGTCGGGCACACAATGAGGCTGCAGACAGAATAATTAATAATAGCTGCCAGAGCTCAATAGCCGTGGGAACAATGCACTCTCCTCCTAGAGTTTGGGGAAGATAATGAAAAAAGTTTATAATTAGATCATAAATGATCTAATAATGTTCATAATATCAGATAATTCTGCAGGAGCTTATGTAAACACAAACACCAAGGGACAAAAATACAGGAAAAACAAAGCATGAAGCTTTAAATGTTGAAAAAAGTACTACAGTGCTTACTGTCACACATTGAAATGTGCAGTCACATGACACAATAATTAAATAAGGGTAATGTATTTTAGCATCCAATGGAAGGTACAACTTAGAAGGTATTATCCTGCTTAGACTGGCCACTACCTTTCAAAATGTCACACACAATCAATTAAAAATGTCAATATTTGTCACATAAGTCCTCATACCTAATGACAGAATAGGTCGTTTGACAATGACTCCCTAAACAACATATATGATAATTTCCAAAACAACGTACCCTATGACTGTTCCCAAAACGACATATATAACCCTTCCCAAAAGGGCATATATAAAAGTTCCCAAAATTACATATATGACCATTTCCAAAAGAACATATGACTGTTTCCAAAATGACATCTATAACCATACCCCAAAAGACATATACAACCATGGTTCGAATTACGGGGGAGCTAGGGGGAGCTGGGCTCACCTGAAAAGGACATGAGCTCCCCTGAAAGCCTCATTTGGGACATTTGAGGGGAGCTCTAATATCTGATGATCCTGAAATAAATAACAGTGGAAATATGGCAAAGTTTTGTATTTATTCGCACATTTTATGTATTGTCACTAATTAACACAATGCTGTGTGCGCGGTTGTGTGCGCCACCATGACTGCTGCGCTGTCCGTGGTTCTCACACGGAGCAGAGCTAACTGATCGATAGACTTAACATGTTACTTCGATTCCTGTTTGCTTTTCGTTGTTGCAAATTGAACTTTTGGTCTGGATTCCACTTTCTCCACTTTCGGGCTCCCCCAAAAGCCATTGTGTAATTCAAACCCTGTATACCATTCGCAAAACGACATATATGACCGTTCCCATGATCCTCTATGACCATCTATAACCGCTCCAAAGATGACATAAATGACTGCTGAAAAATACTAGAGAAAGACGCGCTGGACCTTTGTTGCCACCTGGTAAACGTTGTGAAACAGTTGCAGTTTGGTTAGGTTAGGCACCAAAACTAATCAGTTATAAATATTATGGTTTCAGTTAAAATAAATTTTAGTCCTATAAGTTAAGTTCCAGAGGTCAGCTTAGTTTTGTTACATGCGTGACTTAAGTTAAGTACGTTTTGTAACTTGACTTATGTATGTAAGTTTAAACAAATCAAGATTGAGTTTTGGTTTCACACAAGACACAAAAAGTCAGGGTGTTTTGGACCCATCTATACACCTCAGACTCCTTCCTAGTGACCTCTGATGCTCTTTTTAATACATCACCTGACTTCCTCCTTTGATCCCATCATAAACACTACAGCCACTGGAGCCACTGAATAATAAACATAAATGTAGGTTGTAATGTCTGCTTGCACAGACAGCCTATACGTTCTTTTGTGGTGAAGGTTGATTTCTACAAGGTTAAGTGAGGACTTTTTAAAGTGATATTCCACTTTGTGAGAATAAGCCATTCAGTATGTACTCACCTCTATGCCGATGAGATGATGGGTGAAGGTCTTCACCCAAGTGTCCGCGAGCCGCGGCATTAAAAATTAACCGCAAAAGATGCCATTTACACCATGTTTTTAGCAGAAATGTCAACTGTAACATGTAGCCGGTAGGATGTAAACATGGTGTCGATCTCGCGAGACTTCCGCACGTGCATCCATTAAGATATACTGTATACGAAGTCTCGCGAGATGCCATGTTTACATCCTACCGGCTACATGCTACATGGCGTCTTTTGCGGTTAATTTTTAATGTCGCCGGCACTTGGATTACACCACACAAGCAGGATGGAGACATTTTGACATTTTCATACAAGCATTAAACACTTTAAGATTCATTTAGCATAATTCTCAGTATGCATCTATTCAGTTCATGTTAATGCAGACCTACAGAAGCGAGAATTCTCAACAGACATGAGGAAAACTGCCTTGGACTTGTGCTGACTGTTATTGCAGAATAGTGGATATGGGTGACCTGCTGTAGAGAATGGTCAAGGGTGTTGCCATGGGCCTCTGAAAAATTGGGCCTTTTTAAAAAATACAATTTGTGCGAATGCTTTCTTCGCAGCCTTCAAAGGAGATGAATTGAGAGCGGGCATGTAATACTCACAATACTCTTGAGAACGCTCAACCAACACCAGTGCTTTCCTCTACTTTATCCACATGTGACAATATATTGCATCAGTTATGGTGATTGCTCTCTCTGCTAAAGGATTGTTAATACCTTTATTTACGGCCTCTGCCTCGAGGCATACCTTATATAACCTCACATACACACACACACACGGGGGACAAGTGATATTAAGAGGTGTTTGGTCATCGCCGCTGGCATTAGGAGGAAGTGATGGAGAGATGGCAGAGAGTGAGAGACGCGTAGACAGAAAGCGTACGAGAGAGAAGAAGATGAGAAAGCTCAGTTTGTTTATCAGCGAGTTAAATGTCAGTTTTAAAATAAACCCCATTCATCTCCCCTTTTGGTCTGCGCCTCTCTTCCATCGCTCCTTTCTTTCTTTCCCCCCTTTTCTCCGTCCCTGACGTTAGTGGTACGAGCCGCGCCACCTACACCCGCCACAACAACACCGATGCCTGCAGCAAAAGGACAAGGGAGGGCGGGAATGAGGGGGCAATGACATGATGGAGGTGATCATGAAAGGTGGGTTGCACGGTGAAAGAGGCAGAGGCTTTGCAGTTGCATCACAAAGCCCTTAGAAACCACAAGAGTCCAGGAAGTGGCTTCACCCGGCCAAGAAATAGTCCGGCTAAAGATGTACTGTGTCAATGAGTGAGCTTTAGAAATGCGGATAGAGGCAGGTTATCTGTTTCGCTTGGCTAATCACCACCAGGCTCTAGGTTAACACTTAACAAACATGAGAGTGGAACCCATTTTTCCACCACACACTCAATGAGAAAGTCAATAAGCATGTTTCCCTGAATGTTGAAACATTCT
Source organism: Lutjanus campechanus (assembly GCA_027495735.1). NCBI lineage: Eukaryota > Metazoa > Chordata > Actinopteri > Lutjaniformes > Lutjanidae > Lutjanus > Lutjanus campechanus. The sequence goes on along the minus strand of JAJHUR010088369.1, from coordinate 1,508 downwards.
TTTAAAACCCAAGGACATTAAGATAATAATTAATTTTGCACTTTCCATTGAATGGGGACCAGTTAAAGCACGCTGAGTCAGCCACCAAGGTCAAAAATTTTTACTGTGAGATATTGGAATGACACTGGAATTTGTGAAACAGACCACCCCTTCCAGTTCCTTTTCTGCCTTCTTTTTTAAATAAATCACAAGGATAATTCGTAATTCGTAATTTACTTCCTATTATAGTTGCAAAGATTGATTTAAAGAATACAGTAATAGCGATGAATTCCTCAATAAATAGCTGGTTTTAGTTCCAGTTTTCAATCTTAATATTTCAATGTTGTCCAGAGCAACAAAAGAGTTTCCTGCAGTGTTGTCTGTTGTCCGTATTAAAATCTGTTACTCGAATAAAAAGTATGTAGTGTGTAACAAAAATCTGTGTCTGTGTAAAGGAAAAGGGATTTTTTTTTCTTCTAAACACACTGTACATGATAGAAAATAGTCGCCAAAAACGTGAAGAGTTAGACCGGTAAATTGTTGTTCACGATTTCTGTGTTCAGCATTTTTTGGGTGATCCTGTAACCTGGCTCGATGACGTGCCAGAGCCACGGTCCACCAAGATATGAGGCCCATGAACCAACACATGAACAACCAGTAGTGGACAAAGTACTCAACCCCAGTACTTGAGTCAAAGTATAGATACTCCTGGTCAAATATTACTCAAGTTAAAGTACAAGAGTACTTGTTTTAAAAAAAATACTTAAGTATTCAAAAGTACATTTTCTAATATCAGTACATTGCTGTATTGCTGTATTGTTTCCACGATGCATTTACAGAACCTTGTAACTCTCTGAAACTACCTAATGAATGTTCTGTTCAACCACTTGGCTACGCATGACCACAGCATGTGGCCAACTGCATTTTAGAAAAGAAAAAACAGCAGCAGCTGACTTCAAAGCTATGCTTAGCCTAAAAGTGATGAGTAACGACAACCCTCCTAGAGATGTAGTGGAGTCCGCCACTGTGAATGACCACCCCCCCAAGGGACTCTAAATCAAGCCAGCAGTTCACTTCAGCTCACTACAGTTCCAACAGCCCGACACAGATGGAAAAAACAAAACAAAAAAACATCCTGTCACCGTCCTCTGGCTCTGGTGGCTCAAACATGTCTGGACATGTCCCAGCTGCTGGACAAAGCGTCCATGTTTCAGGTTGTTTTATATACTTAATGTCTTTTTAATCGTTCAAATTTGGCTAGGTGGTTAATAACACATGTTTCTGTGGTGTGACAAAGTCAGAACACGCATTTATTGTTGCTTTACACAACTTTGCGTGGTGTACTTTACACCGAGTCCTGCCAGTGGGCCCGCATGGTAAAGCCAGCATATATGCACCAGTCTGAACTGGATGTGAAACTGATTCATGAGCGTGTCACCAACCTCGCCTCTGCTCGCCTCCTCTCCATCATTCCCTGCTGTCATCAAGGCGAGCCTACTGGCTGCAGCTATAATAAACAATGTTTTTTT
>JAJHUR010088366.1:0-27401 GCA_027495735.1 Lutjanus campechanus | reverse complement strand
ACATAAATGTGGCTGGCTTGTGTGTTTGTAAGTGTGTGTGTGTGTGTGTGTGTGTCCAGTTGGCGTGGCAGCTGTGTGATGGCAGCCTCTCAGCACGCTCCACTGCCTCCTCAGACGACCTCTGAGGTGTCCCCTCACACCCGCACACACGCACACACAGACACACACACACACACAAACATATACAAACACACTCTTCTCTTCTCTCCTCTCCTCTCCTCTCCTCTCCTCTCCTCTCCTCTCCTCTCCTCTCCTCTCCTCCTTCTCTCCTCCTTCTCTCCTTCTCCTCCTCTCATTGTCCCGGGGCTTGTCACCCACTCTGCCAGCCGAATCACGACTGCCCTGCTCTGAAATAAGGACAGGGAGAACAGCCCAGCAGTGGCAGCCGCCTCTAGTTAGTTATCTAACACCCTGGAGAGGAGCACGGTATCTCCAGCACCCCGTCTCCCAGACACACAGTGCTTTCAAAAAAATACAAAGATAAAACTGCTTATAAAACATATATGGATCCTGTTCTAGTTTGTACTGATGTAATATGCAGCATTATGTAAATTATGGAAAGCTCCGCTCCGATATTGGGGACAGAAAGCGGCGTTTCTGTTGTAAAATTCTTACACATTTTCACTCCTTCTCAGCCTGTCTGTTTCATTGTACCTTTGCTTCTACATTATTCAGAACATAATCCCTGTTGTACAGGGCTGTTGTGATTTTTAGGCAAGCTCTTTTTCATTAATGCATATTTTAAAGGTCATATTTCACTTATGCCATAGGTCGTCAGAAAGTGCTCAGCAGCATTTTGGTGAGCTGCTTTGATGAACAGTGTGTACAAAAGGTTGAAGCTTTCATAAGGAATATGGTGACTATAATGTTGGAGACCACAGGGCTCTCACTTGGGATTAATAACTGGGATTGCTGTAACATATTTAAATGCATTTAAACACACAATGCAAATGCGATCTTGCACTGGTGACATAATTTGGAGCCAGAGTCTGCGCAGTAGTGATTTTGGTCGGAGACGTTTTTCGAGTTCCCGTCTATACAACTGGCCGACTCAAACGTGAGCAGGGCTCAGCTGTAAATCATGACGTGAAACCCTGTTTTTATAACCTCAAATAACTAATTAAACCAAACTTGAAAGAAAAATTAGCATGTGAACATCCCGTCTACTAACAGGAAGGGGATGGGATTTATGAGCTATATTGCAGCCAGCCAGCATCCAGATGTTTTGGCTTCTCTTTTGAGGAGCTCTCATGTTGTCTACATTTCTATACATGTCAATATGTATGAACATTAGATTATGGCAGCAAAGTAGGGCTGCAACTAACAGTTATTTTCACTATCATGTAATCTGCCCATTATTTTCATGATCGAATGATTAATTGTTTGGTCTAAAAAAAAAGTCAAAAGATTGTGAAAAATGCCAAAGTGACATCTACAAATGTTGGACATTTTTGATTGAAAAGGGACTCAAATTATTGAAATTATTGGCAACTAATTTTCCTTTGATCGTCTAATCGTTTAATCGACTAATTGTTGCCACTCTGCAGGTGCATAACTGATATAATGGATATGATTTTCTAACTTTTCTCAACTTGCCACCTCTATACTTTTCAGCACGTCACAGATCAACGAAGTCAGTGCTCTTTGATAAAACCCATAAAAACTACACTCAGATATTGGCACATCGGAGCCACTTAGCAGTCAAATGAGAACATGCACTCAGTGGCCACTTCAGTGGCATTTTGGCCACGACACACTGCCGTAAATTCTACCTTTTGAGAAGTTAATATTTTTCAGTTTTTGTCAGAAATATGTAAATTCAATTATATGTTTATTACTAGGTGGTGTTGTATTGGGCTGTATATTACTATTTTTTGTCTTTCCCATTTACATATGAGGGTGGCAGAATATTAGACCTCTAATATAGCACAGTCTAGTACACCCCCACCAGTAACTATGACCTCAGTGCTCATATAATTAAAGTGACAATGTCAAAGAAAAGAATATTAATAGGCATCATAAAATTATACTTCATGGCAGGACAGTTGTATTGAATTACATTAGAAGGTATAGATGTAACAAGTGGCCACTGTGTGTATACTCTTCTAACCAGATTTGTAAAGTATAAGGTCCACAAAGGTGTAAGCAGGCTGAATCCAGATAGTCTTCTGACACTTGTACCTGGGCTGAGCTGGCCCTGTTGACTGGAACAAATAAATCTACTGGCCAGGTCTGAAAAGTGAAGCCAGTGCAGAAGTGTCTTAAACCTGTATTCTTTCTATTGGCCAGCAGGGCGTGACTCTACTGTTTTAAAAAAGAAATCAGATTATACGTACCCTTATGGAAAAATGAGTTTTTGGTCTCAGTCGCTACTTTGAAGTCTTCTTTTATATGACATGATGTTCATTATGTAAATTATGGTCCATTTTAGAGTAGAATAGATGATAAAGTAGGGTTAGGGTTAGGGCAGAGCTACCGTGTGACTGACAGGTCATTCTTAGTGAGAACGTCCAGGGCAACACACAGGGCTCAACAAAGTCAGATCAAACTGTCAAATTAGACAGCACTGATCAATATGATTGCGTTACTGCATTGCCTGTTTCTTGCCTAAAATGTTTTTGGAAACACTTTTTTAGTGCACTGTGTAGCTGTAATACAAGAAAGATCACAATTAATCAGCTGCCATTTTGTTTCTGGTTTCCAACAAGAGCCTGACAAAATTCATATCTAACTGTAAAACTAGGCAGTGTTGATCAAATGTGGAAGATTATTTTGTTACTGTATTGCCCATTTCTCACCTAAAATATTTTCAGAACATATTGTAGTGTACCATTAAGTTGTAATATGAGACAGATCGTGACCAGGCAGGATGTCCTTCTTTCCTACATAACAGATGAGCCCAAATTGTGCACTGCTCAAATCATAGTGTGTCACCCACCAGCTCCACACTCTTGTCGGTATTGAGCATGCTCTGGTTGCCAAAAACCAAGATGGCAACCTACAGAATGCCATACATAAGACTTCAAAACAGTTGCCCACAAACCAATGGGTGACATCATGGTTGGCTCACACTTGTTCTTCCTAAATTCAGGGCTTTCACCTCCAAGATTTTGTCCTTTCATGGTGCAAAACTGAATCGAGATAACCAGTCTCTTGTGTTAAAAAAAAAAGCAAAAACAAAAAGTTTTTTAGTTAAAAACAGTCATTACCCATTTAATACAATTGTAGACTCCGTAATTCAGATAGAATTTTAAGCTTTGGAGTGATGCCGCCTTGTTTTCCTACAGCTATGGCTGGGAAAAGTTTGAAAATCAAGAAATTGTTGAGGAACCATGCTGGTCCGAAACAATGATCACAGCCTGGAAGATTCATGCAAACATAGATACATAATGTGAGTAAAAATTCTGTCAGTAACTTCCAAATGTCTTTGTAGAGAAAAGATGAAAAAAAAAAGTGTTGTGTTAGTTGGAGAGAACCAACTGTGTATCATTCCTGGCACGCTGGAGTGCTTTGAGCCTTTGAATAATATTAGGCTAGCTAACAGGCATGTAGTACTAGCCACTGGGCATACTGTACAGCTGTGTGTGTGAGAGAGAGAGAGAGACAGACACATAGACAGGCAGGGAGACGCCTGTCACTGGAGATGTTCTTACACTGACCGACAGTCCACAGTGAGGGGCAACACACACACACTGAGCTGTGTAATAGCTGTCAGGCCTGCGGCCATACCATGCACTGCAGGGTGCATACTGAAAAGCAGTGCAGTGCTGCAGTGAAGCATGGACTCTCTACACCTCCCCTGTGGTGTGTATTTGTGCATGTGAGTGTGAGCAAGAGAGAGAGAGGCTGACGGAGGAGGCGAGAGAGGGAGCACAATGAGCAGATATGGAAGGAGAGAGAGAGAGAGAGGGAGAGAGCATAAAGGAAGGTGAAATGATTGATAGTGGTGCTATTTGCTCCTTCATAGCCCAGGTTAAAAGCCAGCTGTCTGTTGGTACAAAGACAAGTACTAGACAGCATCAAAACTCCTCATCCAGACAGACAACACAGGCTTCTGTTCACACTGCATGCCTCCTGACCAAAAACAGCTTTTTCATTCCACCTATTCAGACGGATTTTGGCAGTGCTTCCGCTTGCCGTAATGATAGGGTACCCAAGGTAAACCATTATTCAAAAGCCTTTCCATCATATTTTATTCTCATATTCAAATATAGCACCATTATGCAAAAAGTGTTGCCTATTAGGAGTATCGTATTTCACATTCTAATACGGGCCATTATGCAAAAGATGTCAGCTGTGTTTGAAATAGTGGTATTCCATATGCCGCTGTTGATTTGAGGGTGACCTTTTGAACCTGGCTACTGTCAAATCGATCATCTGTAACCTTTTCACGTGCGCCTAGTCCCCCCTCCCCAGTAGACACGAACCAGACATCATACTGTAACTCTCATAATGGTGTATTCATGACCTTATGCAGACCTTGAAATTAAAGACTAAAAATGAACAAAAATATCTGTCCAGATTTATGATACCAGCCCACCACCCCACTTAGTTATTGTTGCTACTGTAAGTTTGTCAATCTTTCCGTTATTGCGCGGCTGATATGGAATTTAGTGATAATAGTAGCTGATTTACAACTTGAAATTTGCAGTTATTTTTGAAATAGTAGTTTCTTGATTTCAGCCAGAAGTAGATGCGATATGAGATACTTTATTAATTACTCAGAGGGGAAACTGAATGTAACCAGCATACGACATACAGAAGTGGAGAGCACAGCAGTAAAATAAAGTAACCCTCTATGAGTCTGCACCAATGTATGTTAGTGGTTGTATGTAACATCAACAATATTCATAGATACCAAAATTATTGCAATCCTAAACACATCCACCTTGCTAGTGGATAAGTGATAAAAGCAGGCTTCTCATTTTGTCAGCCTGTTTTGCAGGCTTGAAGTTTGTATAAAGGAAAAAATGAAAACACATTATCAGAACATAGTTGCTGAAAATGTGAAAAAAAACTGAGAACTACGTAGTACTGAATTGTGGAGACAGACCGTTAAACTGTTGTTCACAATTTCAACGTTCAGGATTTTTTTTGGCAGACCTGAAACATGGCTTAGTCCGGAGCCATGGTCCCCCAGCACTATATAAGCCCCACGAACCAACACACAAACGACCTTGACGACATACCTTGAGCGACACTCTCAGTCCAAATCAGCCCAGCAGTTCACTTCAGCTCACTTCACTTCCAACAGCGAGACACAGAAGAAAAATAATACCATCCTGTCACCGTCCTCTGGCTCTGGTGGTTCAAACATGTCCAATTTTGGACATGTCCAATAAAGCTGCTGGACAGAGCGTCCGTGTTTCAGGTCGGTTTCGGGTTGGAGAGGTGTTTGACACTGAGACAGTGGAGCGGGCATGGCCCTTGTGTTTCATAGCAGAGAACTCTGTTAATTTTTTTCATGATTTGGAGACCTAATTTTATACACTTAGCTATTTTATCATTGGATGGGTGGTTAATAACACATGGGCCCCGAGCAGATTTTCTCAGCTGTACCTAGCTAACTAGCTTATGAAGCTAACATTTGTTCCATTATTAGGTTAAAACACTGTTTCCAGCTGACTTGTATCAAAAGGAGAACCCTGTAAACGGGGTCTTTTACTCTGCACCTCCAGGCTACATATATAATGTGATGCTAAAACACTGAGGCTACAGCTAATTACTCATCAGTTCTTGATCCACTGAAGACTCAGAAGTAACATTGTTCTTATATTGCTGTGTAGAGCTAGTAGGTCTTAATATTAAAAGTATAGTAAGGGAATATGTAAGATCAGATTATTTCCTTCTAACTTAACTGTGTTTGGCTGCTTAGCTTTCATGGTTGTTCATATCTTCAGATGGTGTATTTGCATTTTTAACCTTGCTATAAAAAATTTAAAAAAACTTTTAGGATGAGGACAATGGACATGGCTGGGGTTGCTGGAATGTAAACTCCAAATCCACTAAAGAGTACAGCAGAGCTGCAAACATTAGCCTAAACCAGTGGTTCTCAAATTGTGGGGCGGGCTGGTGGGGCATAGAACCACTGCAGGGATGCCAGAGAACGTTTTTCAGCTTCCAAAGTGGGGCATGCCAGAAAAAGCTATCCATCTAGGGCTGGGCAATATGGCTTATAAATAATATATCAGTATTTTTAGGGTATTTCATGAGATTGTATAGTGCAAACATATGATGATCTTGCTGAATACGATGCATTCCTGTAGATTAAACTATCCAACAGTATATAAAGTAGCTAAAATTAGCTCAACCTTAAACATCTACAGCAATAAAATGCAACATAGACATTAATGCAGCAGTAATATTACTCCAAAATAGGGCTGGGCATTATAGACAAAAAAAAAGATATTTCTTACCAAATACATCAGTCTCAATTGTGACAGTATTGTAGTGATGACTATTGGTCCATTGTACTATTAAATATTGTAGACTCTAAAACCAGGAAAAGACAACATGTATGCCATATCAAAATATAATGATATTCAAAATCTATAATATTGGTATATTGCCCAGCCTTACATCCATCCATTTTTTTAATGTAACCTGCAACCCCACAAACCAGTCTAGTAAATTGATGATGTGCCTGCTCTTGGCCTTGGAAGTACTGCAGCCAACCACAGAACCGAAGGCACTAAACTAGTTTGCCAGACACACTAACATTTGCAGCTGAAATTACAGCAGAAAAATTTACTGTTTAATCTTTTCTTTACACTTCTACTCTGTGTTTTAGGTTTTGCAAGGACCTGCTGTGTTTAGTTACAGTTGCTAAGATATAATTTTTGCTCTTGAGTTTAGTAAATGGTCAATTCAAACATCAACATCAGACCAAGATGCATTGCATTATGATATATGGATACATTATGACTTATGATGGTATGGTTGCTATAGTATTACTGTCAAAGCACCAAATTCAGGTTTCTTACGTTAACAATGTAATTAAGTGTAGAGGATGTAACATTACTTTTGGGAAGTTTACACTAAGTTGTGTTATTAGTTTTTCTTATAGTGACTTCTGTGAGCACATCGTGCTAACCATCAAGATCTCCCCAATCATTTGGGCTGCCTGAAGTAATGATCCCTTACTTTTATGCATGGGCAGACTCCCCCCTCCTTCTCCTCTTCCCTCCCTTCTTCTCTCCCTCCCTCCACCTCCTCTACCTGCCCGCCTGCCTCTCTTTCTCCCATCTTTCTTTCTCTGCCAGCTCCATCTCAAAGCCAGGCTTTAATTTTGATCAGCGATGAAATGATTGCTCTCCTCTTTCGATTTTTCTTTTCTCCCCCTCCCTCCCCAGCAGTTGTCATAGAAACAGAGACTTGTGTGTGTGTGTGCGTGCGTGTGTGTGAGTTTGTGTGTGACTGTGAGCGTCTGTGTTCCAGTCGATCCCCTCAGCAGAGCGATTTATCACCCAGACTAAGCCAGGAGGGTGTGTGTGGATGATTATGTGTGTGAGAGAGAGAGAGAGAGAGTGTGCGTGTGTGTGTGTGTGTGATGGCCAAATGTGTGCTTGTCTGTCTACCTTTGTAGCTTCCCTCTTACACACCTATATCTCCTTCTGTATTTACACACATAACAGTATTTGAGGGAGTGTGTTTTCCCAGTTTTATGTTTTTATCTGTGAGCGCCTAACAGTGTGTGTAATAGGTCCCCTGTCCCCTCATCAACCCCCATCACACACACTCACACACTCTCAGCCTAGCTGGCTGGATGACTTGAGATTGAGTGTGTTTGGTGGCTTAGGCCGGCCACAACTCTAATCCTCCGCACTCATACAAACACAAACACACACTCGCACACATAGAAAAAGTCCCAGGTTTCTCTACTATTTAGCCTGGGCCAAGGGAGTGTATGCATGAGTATGTGTGGCCGTGTGTGTGTGTCTGTGGGTGTGGGTGTGTGCGCGCGTGGAGGGGATTGCTCAGAGACACCAGAGAGGGAAAGAGCGAAACTAACCCAATTTCCTGCTCCATTTCCTTTTCACGCGGCGGGTGCGTCCCATTCCATGGCGGGCCGGGTTGAACACCAGCCACCCTACAGCCCGGGGTCACGCCTTTTACCTCAGAGTCACACACAAGAGAGGGAGGGAGCACTGTAAATAAATCATGTGCTCCAGCTGAAAATTACTCATGAAATTGCTATTTTGAGTGAAATTGAAGTTCACCAAAAGTTCCAAGTCGACTCAGATTAGAACTGCTGGTTGATGTTTCAAATTTGTAGGTTTACTATGTGTATTTATCCTTACAGGAGACCTATTTTTCTTATAATATTTCATACATACAATAAATAAATATTCCATAAGCTGTAGGCGAATACAATTTATCTGTCTGTTATCAGGTATAATATAATATTTGGGAAATACGGATAAAATCCTTTTAGAGATGCACCGATGGCAATTTTCTTGGCCGTTTCTGATTCTTTTTATGGGTCTGACCTGCTGATTGCAATTTTGGCCAATTCTGAATTTCAGTCTTTCTAAGAACTATAATTGACAGAATACACAAACATTTTTCTGACTTTTCTTTCATCTAAAATTAAATTGGATGGTCATAATGAAACACTGATCATTAAATAACTTTCAGGTTTTCACCAGAAGTGCTTCAGGTTACAGCCATGCCTTATTATATTGTTATATTAAGATTATTTACCAGAGGGGAGCGCGATCTTGCGAGATCTCGTAAGAAATGTGATTTCACGTGGTCTTGTGGAAGCAGATGTAAACAAACCGGAGACAAACGCAGTGCAACAATTTGCTGTAGTAAAGCTTTGCAGTGAGGAAAACAGAAGCAGTTGTCTGAACAGAAGTTAAAGCAGAAGTTAAACGTGTCTGGTTTTGAATCTTTCAAATGTATTTTTTGGTGCTCTGAGCACCAAAAAATCGACAAGTCGAGTGCCTTTTAGTCCCATTATAATGGAGCAAAGTCAGACATTTCTACAGCAGATATCTCCAAAACTCTGCAACTCACACTAAAACTATCTAGATGGATAAATAACACTACAGGTCAGGAATATACAGCAATATATTCACAAACACTTCAATTCAATAACCACTGACAGAAGACATTTAGACTTTGGAACACTAATGCCATATTGAAAAAAAAAAAGCCATGGTAGTAATGAGCATATAGTACGCAACTGGGACACAGCTCATGTTTGGAAATATCCAGATAACATTTTGAACAAAAGCCCTTATCAGCAGGGTGGGAGGGGTTTTCGACAGGGATCCAAGTTTGTGCATATGCATGCTAATAAGTGCAAACCAGATATCAATTTATGTACACTCATTTTTACAGAACTAGTCTTTTAGAACATGCATGTAAGCTCAATCTCTGCTCCGTGAAAAATGTGTGTTTTCAGAGGAAGCTCGACTTGTTATTTGACATTTTCTGTCAAGCTCCATATGCTGACACCATCGCCACGGTCCAGTAGCAGCAACCGCACGTACACACACACACACACACACACACACACACACACACACAGAGGGAGAGTCACACACACAGTCACACACACACACACACACACAGAGTCACACACAGTCCCTGAGTTGTCTTGACCTAATTGAAGCCCAGCGGTCTGCCCCAGGTCATTCTCTTATACCTCCCTTATTTTAATGAGATTTTTAATTAGCATGTTAATTGCCTAACGTGATCAGCAGGGTGACTAGCTAGCTGGCTAGCTGCGGTTGGTATCCAGCTGGGCCATAACACTGAGGCTTTCCACTCTGCTGAACAAAACCGTGCCAAGCTGAGCTTTGCTAGGCTAGCCTGGAGAGGAAATGGTGCTCGAAGAAAACAGCTTCTGATTTTCTACTCTCATGTTGCATTTATGGCGGAGGCAGAGCTCTAGATCCAATTAATTACCAGTTTATTCAAATGTGTTTCCAGTCTCTGACCCCCAGTTGATTTGCTGCTTTCTTCTTTTATTTGGAGAACAGTGTTAGGAGGCTACAAAGACAGCCGCAATAAAACTATTAATATATACCTGCACACCTATTGCACATGCACAAATAGAGAAGGGGTACTAATGCATAAATTAGATTTTTCATGTAACGTATTGTGAGTGCTGTGATACAGCCCTAAAGATATTTGATCATATATAGACACAGTTCCAGTAGAAATAGAGATAGAAATACACAAACAAGGACAGAAAAGCGCAAGAAAAATATGGAAAAAATAAACTATTATCTATTCAAGTGTGTAGAATATATGTGTTTATAAATAAACATGTATTTTTAAAATGCAACAGTGACCAACATCATAAAATGACCAAATACAACTCAAGTGTTTCTGTAAATTGTAAACAATACAAGTAGTGCAAAGAAATACATTTAGAATAAATAAAGTGCTAGATTACTTTATTTACATGAAGTGGGTGGTTATGTACAATAAATGTGTGTATTTGTGAACAATACTCTTCACAATTTCCCAGAGCCCAAAGTGACGTCTTCAGATTGCTTCTTCTGTCCCACCAACAGTCCAAAACCCAAAGACTCTTTATGTACTATCATCAGATCAGATTATTCTACACTGTGATTTTATTAGTGTTTCTCAGGGAGTGTTGTGTTGTGTTGTGTTGCTAGACTATATGATGATGTTATGCTAGACTGTTTTGAACTGCGTGATTTTGTATGTATGCATGTTTTCTTCACTCTATATGTATTAATCATTATATCTTTGTCTCAGTACTAACTGTGGTTGTGTTGTTATCATGAGCTTTGACCACAGTTTTTCAGTAATATTTAGGGTGATTTATTATGAGCACTTTCATGTTGTAGGGATGCTATTTAGAGAGCTGTTTACCTACACAAGTCTATATCATTGCTAGATTGACCTTAGCTTATATTCTAATTATTTTCTATTATTATTCTAATTTTTCATTTATTTTATTTATTTGCCAGATGTGTGAAGTTGTTATAATATATGTTTACGCTTGTCTTCTATGGGGCAGAATTTACACACCATGTGACTTGATGAGTTTATGAATTTGACACCTGTTCTCATTGCTCTCTTATATCCCAAGTTGAAATATGTTGGTTTATACATGATTTAAAGGTCCAGTGTGTAAGATTTACAGGGATTTATTGGCAGAATATGGCAGAAATGAAAATAATATTCAGAGGAAGGTTTTCATTTGTGTATTATAGGGTTTTCCCTGGATTTTTTTTGAGACGAAGGGTGGAAAATTCTTGATAACGTGCGTGCCATGCACAGCGGTTCGCAGTTTGGGTATGCGCCTGTGTGCTCTGTACTTAGTAGGGGGAAAAAAAGTTTCACTTTTTGCTGAGCAACTTGAGGGCAGACAATGAAACGGGAGAGCAAAAGGAACAAAAGAGCAGAAAGGCTGATGTAAAATATAATTGTGAATTTTTTCATAAATATATTAATATAAAAAGAAGCTCTAAAACCCAACAAAAATTTTAATCATAATTTTCACAAAGTTTGCACAAAGGTATTGAAAATAACTGGTTTTGAGTCATTCAAATGGTAATTTAAATGAAATGACCGAAGTTTATGCTCTTGTTGTAGCTGATCAGTTAGAGACCAGACACACAGGAGGCATATTGTGCAATAACTATTTAGAGCTTATTACTGTGAGATCGCTGTCACATGTTTTAATGGACTGAATGGACAAAATACACGGAGTAGGATACAAGCACAGCAGTTTGGACCTATTAATCGGGTAAAATATCTGCATTGATCTGATGATCGTCAAGTACCGGCGCTCATAAAGTGTCTTCTGAGGTTCGATATCCAGATGTTCTATTTAGTTCTGAAACTTACGCTAACTTAACTTTCATTACAAACACAAGTGATCATCATGACATCTTGTGCCCACAACCCAAACATATTCAGTGTACTGTCATAAAGAAGTAAAGTAACCCAAAAAAATTCACATTTAAGATGGTGGAATCAGAGAATTTTGTCTATCTTTCTTATGACTCAAACCGATCAATCGATTATGAAAATAGTTGGTAATTATTTTAATTAATTCATAATCAATTAATTGTTGCAGCTCTACTAGACAGTCAGTGTTTTTGTTTTGCACCTAATTTTTTTTTACTATCATGTTGCCAACAGTATTGTTCTTGACCCAGAGCAGCACTTACTATTTTTTATTTTCTTCATACCACTGTTTTATTATTTTAACGATATTTCCCAGTAAGAGAGAAGTTAATTTGAAAATGGCCAGTACTATAGTTGAATTTGGCTCTTGTAACCATTGCAACTACAAAAAGAAAATCCATGGTTGGAAGGTCAGAGGAGGAGGCCAATAAAAATGGAAGCAATAGTATTTTTTAAAGTATATATTTAAGGAGAGAAGATAAGGTGAGCCGGAGAAAATGTATAGGGGATGAAAGGAGGTGGAGGTGGCACACATTGCACAGAACGTCTCTCTTCCTCCGTCACGTCATTCTGTTAACTTCACTCTAGCAGCAACTCAAGGCTGTGCAGTTATGAGGCTTGCCTTTATAATTTACCACCGCCGCTGTCGGCTTCTTTATTGAGCCTGGCCTTCGCTGACAGACACAGACACAGAGGAGGCTTTGATTTAGCCTGGGAATGTTCTCGCTTGTGTGGACCCTGTGAATCAGCCTCTCTCTCGCATATCTCCTTTTGTTGTTCTGTCATATCCCCCTCTCTCCTCTTTCTCCTCTCCCTCTCTTCCATACCTGTCTCTTATCATTTCTCTCCCCGACTGCCTCCTCTCATCCCGATCCCTCCATCCTAATTCTTCTCTATCTGCCTCTCCTCTCATCTGTCTTCCCCTCCATGCCTCCCGTCTCCTCCCCTCTTTCTAATCACCTCTCTCTTCTCCTCCCTCTGTCTCTCCCTCCTCTCCAGTCAGATCTACTGTATAGAGAACGCTCATGGCCAGCTGGTGCGTGACCTGGACTTCAACCCCAACCGACAGTACTACCTGGCCAGCTGCGGAGACGACTGCAAGGTCAAGTTCTGGGACGTCCGCAATGTGCAGGAGCCCGTCAAGACCCTGGAAGAGCACTCGCACTGGTGGGTTGATTGGTGTGTGGGGAGGTCCAGAGAGGGTCAGACAGGGGTGGCTAGTGAAGTGGGTCCTTGAACTAGATGACCTGAGTTCAAGTTCACATGTTAGCAGGTATCTGCCCTGCTCGAGTGTCCCTGAGTGCCACACGAAAGCAGAACCTGCTGTCATCCTCTCATGTTTAGGTGGCAAACGGACAATTTTAAGACATGGATTAATGAAGTATGACATTGTTGAACTAGAAGCTATTAGTCTTTGGCTAGTACAAGTTTTTGAAGTCAGTCAGTGAGCTTTTTGATAGTTGATATGACCAGTGTTCAATATTATTTGAAGCAACCACGTCTCTTCAATCTACATATAAATAACATTAAATCCAGTTTCGTGTGCAGGTGATACGCCAAATCCTTCCCATTAACTTTTGTGGAGAGATTTCTCGTCAGGTGACTCTTGTCGTCTTGGTAACAAAAATAAAAACATTGTTAATGTTGTGAAATGTCCGCAGCTTGGTTAGAATTAAGTAACGAACCCACTTAGTTAGGTTTAGGAAAGCCTCTGTAAACCCAAATCCACAACAGTCTTCTAACCATGTAATTTAGTGTCTTATGTACATAATAGTAAGCTGATAAAAAATATTAATTTTGTGTTTGGAGATTTATTACAAAAATTGCTGTTCTTCTGTGTTGGTACTCCTGAGGCAGCTGTCAATCAAATGTGAGCTGACATGCCCCACAAAAATGGTCTAAACAACAAGACAAGCTGTTTTTTAGCCAGATTTTCCAATAGTTATGAGCGATTGTTTTCATTCAGATCTTTATGGATGCTTAATGAGAAACTAAACTTTGATATCACACATGCATTTTTACTCATTTCAAGCCAAGTTTTCAGAAGCTTTAAATGACGTTAGAAACATTTTTGTTTCACACTAGAAGCGTACCCTGACCTGTATAAAAGTCCCGTGTTTGACCCGTCCATCAACCCCACCTTCTCTGTGTGTGGACATTCTCACATTTTTTAATAGGAAGGATCGGCGCATCACCTGCATGCAAAATTGGCCTTGGGCATCTGCACTGCGTCCAATTTCAAAGCCTAAAGTTGTGCTATTTGCACGCAAATTGAGAAGAATGGGTTGCTTGAAGACAATTAAATGACATTTTAAGAGAATCTTGCTTCTGTAATTTAAGGCATTTTTCTCTCTGGGACATTTGGGACACAACACAATGACAATCCGCTATTGACAGAGCGGCTATTTGCCAGAATGAGCAAAAAGGCAGGTTTGTTTAAAAAACTTGTGATGACTGTATTGATTGGACTTTTTAGCTTCACCCACTACCACAGCACAAGTTCACCTTTCAAGATCAGTGGTTTTCCTGAAGTGATAGATGTCCAGGAAGTCCAAATCCTTCTTTTTAGGGTCAGTTCACCCATATATTCTCTCTCACACCTTGTTGTCTCTTGCTTTAGTTCCCCAGGGTTTAAGATGACAATTTCTACAACAAACCCGACACAGTGAAGATGAATGGAATTTTGTTTACGGCTATTTAGTCTTTAGTCCACAGTTACCTGTCAAGGAGACAAATGTCTTGACACAATTACACATATAGAAACAGAAATAAAGTAAATGGACAGAACTCTGGGCAAAAATAACACAATAAATTCTCAATACTCATAACTTGATCTCCTAAACATAAAGTACACAGTCTTAAAATCTTTTTCTAAAAAAAAAATCGATCTTAACCAACATGTAATACCTACATTGAGGATTATCACAGTTCTCATGGTGCTCCTGCTGAAGTCCTATGTACCTGTGTTGTAATTTAACTGGAAATTGAATGCCATACAAAACCATATTGTGGTCATGTAGAAAAAAACATTAGATGACATCTTTTTTTTTGAGTAACACTCTGGTTCTTAACACACTTAAGACCCAGTGTGTAGGATGAAAACATAGGAATGAATATTATATTCCATTATATCAATTAAATTACATTTCTCCAATATTCTGCCAATAAATTCCCACAAATAAATAAATAAAGTTGATCTTTACTTGTAAATCTTACACACTGGACCTACTACAATACATTTGGCTGCATTTGCTTTGCAACAGACTTTGTAGCAATTTTCAGTGAGACGGTTTATTCAAGATCATGGGAACCTCATGCCTTTTGAAGAGAATTGGTGCCGTCGGCTGGTCAAATTGCTCACATTGAATGGCCATTATAATTAAATGTTTTGCCAAAATGCTTAAGGGAGCAGCACCCTACAGTACGTCCTGCCTGCCTAGTATACTAATGGCCAAGCTAACTTAAGGACTGGATTTACCTAATTTCAACACTCTATGCTTCACAAATCTCACAGTCCAATCTGACTGTTCACATTTATCCATGCATTACATTTACTGGAGAGACTGTGGTATGTTTTTAATCTTGTGTTATAGACTTTTGGGAACTCTGAGACACTTTTCTTCAGTTGTGTTTAGAAACCTTTGATCTGCAAAACCCTCACTGCGAGATTTGCTGCTCCTGCTGTTCCTTGTATAAACGTCAAAATGATCACTCTTGTGAGATTTTTCGTGGGTCAGAGGTCCTTTTCAAGACTCAATCATTAGTCTCCTTGTCCCAGATTTGGCTTTTAAGGGTTAAAAAACAATATACGACACGGAAACAGACATGGAAACTAGCAATAAAACAGACATAGACAAACAACCACGACAAACTGTAATAAAAACAAAAATGAAAACAAACAGCAACTATAAACATAATTGAGATAGATAACAGCCACTAAACAGCAATTGAAACAACAATGACAGAACAGCAACAGCCACTACAAACATGACTTAAAAGTACAGTGACTGAACACAGACAAACAACCACTATGAACACTGAGACAACAGTGACTGAAATCAACAGTTAAGAACACTGACAAAATACGACAGAACAACATACAAAATATGACATACATCTGTGGTTGCTTCTGGCTACGTTGTCACATACAGCCGTTATCTCACTGATTGAAAGGTTTTTGGCAAATCCGAGCATTGCGCCACACAAAGGGTAGCAGTGCTGCTTAGTTTCCATAGGAAAACAATGGAACAGCCAGCGCAAAGTGGTTTTACCACTGATCATGTGTTGGGGGCCTTTTGATAGTGAAGTTTCTTATCAGAAACTTAATTGATAATTAATAATTGATAATTACTGATCATGTAGGTTGTGACTGATAACATGGGGTGGAAGTGGCTGAGGTGACAAATTGAGTGAATATCAGTTTATTTTTGACCAAATATCTTAATATTGCGACAATAATGTAGGGATGACTATTGGTGATTTCACAAAATATTAAACCAATGAGATTTTTTGATAATCATCAGTAATGTGGAGATAATGACTAAGTGGGTAAAGGCAAATAATGGAACAGCTACAGCAGTCTGGTAAGTTCAGAAAATGACATCACTCTACTGCAATGCAGCCTTTAAAACCAGGGAAAGACAACACTTATGGTATATCATGTTATGGCGATATCCAAAATCTATCACAATATCTAGTCTCATGTCATGATACAATGTCCCTTCAAGTCAAGTCCATTCACCTCTAATGTATTGGGGTTGAAGCAATAATCTGAGAGTCAGATATCTCAAAATCTGGGCAAATAAAATGTAAATGTGATTTTGTTATTTGTGTAACAAGTGTCTAATGAGTCAGCAGAAGTCTTATTTGATGATAGAATTGGAGGAAATCAAATTCAGGGATTTTCATACAAGTCTACCAGGAAATCAACATTTCTCAACTAGTTATTTCTTTAAAGAGACACTTCCCTTCTTTTATAGCGCCCAATACTCCTTGGCATCCCAAAGTTTCCCCTCAGCTCACTGAACTTGTGCTGGGGGTATAACATTTTAGCCTACATTTTATTACATGATTGTAACTGCCAAGAAATATTACCAAAATAGGTGAAAAGTAATTTATCATTTCATTAAATTTTACAACTTGAGTGTGAATGTGAGCGAGTGTTTCCTGCGTCTAATATAATTATTCTGTATTTGCGTAATGGGACAAAGGTTTTTACACAGCATTAGAGTGTGATTCAGGCACATTCAGGAAAACTCACTAACAATAATGATAAACATGATGATAACTCCTGCGCTCCACTGTTGATTGGTTTCTGGTTTTATTAATGGCTTTATCTCCTAACTAATGAAATGCCCTAACTACTGCTGGTGCAATAAAAGGCAGTAATACACTAATTACTAATTAAATAGGCAGCTACTCGTTTTGTCAGTAAGGATTGACTCACTGTGGGTCGGACGCAGCCCAGTCCTGCTCAGGGTTGTCTTCTGTGAAGCTTCAGGCACTGCTAAGAGCTGAACATAGTGTGCTGCAGGAGTGTGTGTGCATGTGTGTGTGTGCATGGGAGACACTCTCCTGTGTGAGCTGAATAGATGATCAGTGTGTCTGCAAGCCAAACTGGGCTACTGCTGCAGCACACCAATCCTCACCTGATAAAGGCAGAGGCACACACACACACACAGGCACACACACAAGCATATGCACACACACGTACACCTTTGTGCACGTGCACACACACACTGGAGCAGGCGTTATCTCCAAAAGAAAGATAGACTTGGCAAACATATCCATAACTGTAGATAGCTGCAGATGGGATCTCTTCAGATACCAGATAAGTGTGTGTGTGTGTATATGCGCGAGTGTGTGTGCGCACCAACGTCTAATCTGTGTTTTTGCAAGGGCTCTCTTTATCTCTATGTGTGGCTACTAAAATGTGTGTGTGTTCAAGCATTTGTATAATGCATATGCATATGTCTGTGTTTGTCCTGTGTGTCTCATCTTCAGTGTGACGCATGTATGTGTGGGTGTTTCCCTCAGTGTGTGTGTGTGTGTGTGTCTTTGTTGTGCGCGCTCATTTTTCAGAGCGCAGCCAGGATATGGCCTCGGGGCTGCTGGGGGTATTAGGGACTATTTTTTAGAAGGGAAGCGGATTAGGGGAGCGCGGGGAACAGCGTGGCCGAGGCTGATTTCCTGTCAACAGCCTCGGTTATCCCTCAATCCCTCCCTGTGAGGGAACTGGGACCGCACTCTGAGCTGTGCCCCGGGCTCACAGAGGGAGAGAGACGCAGACGAACACAAGGAGAGAGAGAGAAAGGGGATGAAAAAGAGCAAGAGAGGGAAACAGCGTTGATAATCTGAGAAATAGAAAGAGGGGGACAGAAATGGAGAGAGGGAAGGGAGGAGAGGTGAAGAATTGAATTGACAAAGAAGTGAAAATGAGCAGCCAATACTGTAAATCCAGCATCATGGAGTTTATGATAATGATCATCAAGTCGTGTGAACTAAGCTCAAATACAGACAGCAAGGCACCAGATTCCCATTACTGTCACCTGAATACACACACACGTAGATAGGAATATTTAGCTGTGAATCCCACTGTGAGAATGCTGCATTTTCTGCATCATTTGTGTGAGCATGTGTGTGTGAAAGAGAGATAGAGACAGGCAGCTTCTCTGCATGACTGTGTGCGTGTGTGTGTGTGTGTGTGGGGTCTGCCTATACAATATATATACAACATGTATGTACGAGTTCAATCCTTCTACATACAGTGATATCTACATATAGTGATATCACTGTATTTGGCTACTGCTGGTTTCTTCACCCACATGGAGCTTTGACTGGAACAAGAAAAGATACATACATGACTGCAGAGTCTTTAATGCAGAGCAGTTTGGGGACTGGAGTCTGGGGACCAACAGGGGCCCACGAGTAGGTTGCAGTGGCATAAGGTGGGGCTGGGCAATCAATATTATCCTGATGATATGAGACTAGATATGGTCTTAGATTTAAAGTGATTTCATTCTCTGAACTTATCAGACAGTTCTTGCTGTTCTATTATTTGCCTTTACCCATTAGTCATTATGTATTCATTGCTGAAGATTATTTATATAATTTCTCATTGTGTTAATATTTTGTGAAAGCACAAATAATCATCCCTACAATGTTACAGAGTCGCTCAAAAAATATTGTGATGTTTGATTTTGTCCACACACACACATACATACATACACACACCATTAAGATTTTACAGTTGAATGAGCCTCCCAGCTTGTCAGTCCTGACAGATTTTTGTGCCGAAACTAGCTTTTAATTTATCGCAGGGGTCAGTAATCTTTACTCTCAAAAGAGTCATTTTTTGGTCAAAATAAGAAAGAAAAATCTGTCTGGAGACACAATTATTTTTGTATTTTCCTTTGAGACTTCTCCTTTTTTTTTGGATTTGTCATCCTTAGCTAGTCTATGAAGGCTCAAGACGAGCCACCGGCAAAATTTAGAGGAAAAGGCACCGAGCCAGAGATGTAGGCTTTGACACCCATTTTAGTTGACGAAATATTAAAACCCTTCTTAAATTTGACTATACATTTTTACTCAAAAATCACAAAAAAATCCTAGGCACTCTCTTTTAAAACAGTTAAAATGCATTTATTGTTGTGGCAGGGTCATGTTAGACCTCAGGACCTATGACTTTAAGGTCTAACATGACCATGCCGTGACAATAAAGGCTCTTATTTTAAAGGAGGGTGCCTTGGAAGTTTTGGGGATTTTTGAGTATACAAGTGTCTCTAACCAAAGAGCACCTCAAAAAACACATCGTAACTCCAGGAAGCGCAGCTAAGCAGACATTTTTTGACTTACACATTTTTACATTTGTCACTTTAGACCTACAACAGTGATAAATGAAAATTTAAATGTAAAAAAGCCATCATTTCTTTCCATATTATTTTTGTCAAAGCTATATTGTTACATCCCTACAATACAGCAAATGGCAGCATTTTAAATGAAACACAAGTTCTTCTTTGAACACAGGAGTATTTATATGGTGACGAAGTGAATCACCAACAAGGCCCCTTTTTTCCACCAAAGACATTGCAGAAGGAGGAATAGAATATTTAAACTTTTAGTATGTTTTTTAAACTGGAAAGACAAGGGAAGAAATGGGGTCAGTCGTATTGATTGAATGTAATTCATAGTGATCCTAGTCCAACCATTCATTGGCTCTGAAGACTTAATTATCTTCAAACCTATAAATTAAAAAAAATACTCAGACAGGATTCCTTAAGACAAAATCCTCTCAAAGCGGTGGTCCGTGGTCTAATGTGCATCTATTGTGGGTGTCCTTGACATAAAAAAGTTTGGGAACCCCTGCTTTAATGCATCCATGCATGACTGTAAAATATCCTGCACTTCCCCACATTACTGAACTTTATATGCTGAAGGCATGATCTGATAATGTTTGTTTCATCTTTCTCGGGGTCCCAGGGTGTGGAGCGTCCGCTACAACCACAGCCACGACCAGCTGGTGTTGACGGCCAGCAGTGACAGCCGCCTCATCCTCTCCAATATGGTGTCCATCTCTTCAGAGCCATTTGGACACTTGGTGGACGATGAGGAGCTCAGCGAGGGGGAGGACAACCACCAGGAGGACAAGTAAGAGCAACTGGGCCTAATGAGAAAAAGGAAATGCTTCCAGTAGTCAGAGTCAGTGGTAATTGCTCTTTCTCAGTGATAGTTTGGTATAAGATAGTGAGACAGAGGCTTTAAACTAAAACAATGGTTTCATATGAATAAATCACAATATTAGCTGGGACAGATCTTTGGTGCAGACTACTCTTACTTTTAAGTTATTTGGAATAAATAGATACATGAGGTATTGAGCTGAGTGTCATCTAGTTACTAATAATGTGTGGGCCGTCATATGACCAAAGCAATATGTTTAAAGATAATCACTTTAAAGAGCTCAATACCAAATTATCAGCAATGTTTGTAAGCCTCATAAAATCCTGAGAAAAGCAGATCTGACCGCTCATGTCCATATTTGCAGGTGGCTCTGACAGGAAAATCTTTTGCAACTCCTCTGAAAAAATGGTATTGAGTCTGTCTGTTAGATCATGAGATATCTGTAGGACTGTTAGTGATATTTTCATTATCGATTCGTCTGTTGATTATCTTTTTTTAATGAGCCAATTCATTTTTGAGTCCGTAATATGTCAAAACGTAGTGAAAAATGCCTGAGGCGATGTCTTCAGAATGCTTGTTTTGTCTTACCGACAGTTTGAAACCCAGTGATATTTAATTTATAGTGTCATAAGGTAAGGAAAAGTAGCAAGTTATCACATTTGAAAAGCTGGAGCCAGAAAATGTCTCTGAAGGTTCTCAGACCAGTCATCCAGACTCACAATATGTGAGGTGCAAGCACACATGAGTAATAAGTACATTTCCTGGCAGTGGCCACGGTCAGAAGCAAAGACCTGTGGGAAGGGTTGGAAGTTAATGTCCTGCTGCTCTAAGAGTCTAAAATGACTCATTCTCTGTCATATATGTGTATATTTATAATGTTACAATGTCGCCATATTAAGGTAAACATACATAAAAGTAATCCCTGTGAACAGCAGTTTTTTTCTGCCTTACACATCACGCTGACATCAACTAGTTACAGATTTCCTTGTTGGTTATCAGGCACTGCACGCCCGTGAAGTCCAACAAGGACTCTGATCTGGATCATATTTTATAGAGAGAATATTTTCTAGTTTTCCCTCTGATGTTCTGCCTGTACTCTTGGTGATTTATGGAGTGCCATGATGGACAGATAGCATCCCCTGCTGTAAAAGTACACGTTAACTACTGCTAACTGTGACTTACCTGCCATTAGATAGGTAGCCATACAGTTAGTGCGGCCCTGACTCACCCTGCTTGGTCGCTCTGGGCCTGAAACCTCCTTCTCCTGGCAGTCCAAAGTTCCTATGCTAAAGGTGTAAACAACAACACTCCTCCAATGCTCCAAGTCCAAGTAAAGCTATCTGTCCATCACAAAACTGACTGAGTTAATTTCTCCATAAAATATGATTTCACCAGAATGAGTGAATAAAGTTTGCTGTGTTGTACAGTAACCAGTGAGACCTGGCCTCATCATATTCAGTGCCCCATATAGCTGTAGCACACCAGCAAGAGGATAATGTGGTTCTTGTAAGCACTGGGTGTTCCATTTTTGACATGTGGGCGAGAAAAAAAAAGAAGCTGTTGCTGCTGCTCGCTGCACTATGGCTCCATGTTGTATTTATTTATTTATATATTTATTCATTTATTTATTTTCTTTTTGAATACAACTAAGTTATGGACATGTGGTGCATAGATGAAGACCCTTTTAGACCCAGCAAAGATATCATCATCCATCATGGTGTTTCACTGTGGACATCGTTGTATGCTGATCCTATTTTCAAGACACAGGAGCTAAAGCTTGTTTCAGACAGAGGATGACCTGAGAGGCCACATGAAGGGCCAGTATAAAACAAATAAGGATGTTTTTGAACTGTGAATTATGCAAAGCTACCCTAGTGGAGTCCCAGAAGAATAATACTGAGCTGGAATTGAGCATGATAGATCCTCTTTAAGGTTTGAACTGTTCACAGTATCTTGAGGAGCTCACAGGTGAGGATCTTGGTTTTTGGTGTTTTGTTTTAGGATAATACTGGATGAACAATGGGAAAGTAATTTGAAATTGAGCGGAAAAGTTATCAGCTCCACTGCCAGTTATTGATGTTTATAAGTATGTATAAACCATCCTTCACTGGCCCACCTGTTAAACATTAATAGGAGTGTGATTTTATACTTTTGGATGCTCCACTCCCATTCATTGTCAAGATTAGACTTCTTTTTCTCTCTCTGAAATCTGCTTTTACCTTATTATCTATGAGTGACTGTAATCATCTTAAAAGTATTTGGACAGTGATGTCCCTTCTATAGTTTTGATACTGTATTATAATGCAGATGTGGAATGATGGCGCTGTGTTGAGGCACAGACAGTCAGCCTTCATCACATCATATCTGATGACTTTGTTTTTTTTAATCTTGTACATTTCCGGACTGTTCCGAAGATCCTAATGAAACAAACTGTGAGACACTAAAGCGTGTTTGAAAACGTGTTGTGGGTTTTGAACTGATATTAGTCCTCCGAAGATTAAAGCTGACTGCCTGAACCTTCACTTTCACATATTTTGACACTCGGAATGATAAAAAGTGGAGAGGTAAAACATTAAAAATATGTTACTGTCAAAACACTTCAGGAGTTTTTCTCTATAGCATTTAGACTCACTTTTAGAGCAGCAGGTATTTCCTCTGTGATGGTTAGCATTCAGTGCTTTTCAAATCTACCACTGTCCTCCATCCATTATGGTCCCATTCCCCCTCTCATCCATAACTACCGGCTCTTACACTCAATGACTGACTCTCATCCACAATTATCAACTCTTCTTCCTAATCACCAGCACTCAGCTTTAGTTTTAACCCCTCCACTATACTTATTGACCCCTCTTGTACATACAGTACGTGTCCACTCCACAGTACCTGGACACTACGTACCGAACTCCTCCAGTGGTTGGACAATTTTCAGACTTTATTTTAAAATTCAACAGTTCAATGAAGTTTGCAGAAGATGATTATTTTTGAGATAACCAGGCAGTGGAGACCAGGATTTTTGTTCTTAGAAGAGACAGATGGGTGGAAAAAAAAAACACACATAATGTCTTGCAGAAAAGCTTCAGTGGCCCATGTCCTGTAGAATTTCTAGGTGTCTGTGGGACATACCTAGAGGTGTGAACATGGTTCTTCCAAAAGATATTCCCTCATTTAATGTTCTTATGACAGCCGTGGCAGGTTCTTTCTTAACATGTCACTTGTTTAACTAGGTGACTACTTGTGGAAACTGCTTCTAAAGAAGTGGTTGACCAGTCTGTCCTCATTCCCAGGTCATCAACTACTGACATTTTGTCACATTCCTCGTACCCCTTAAGTCTGAGACACACTGCCTACCTCTACCTGTGTGTGACAGATACTTAGCTAAACTGCTGCGACTGTGCCCACACAGACAGTGTTGTTGTTGCAGCACTGCTACTGCCAGCCTGATCTTTCTACATTGCAGAAGAACGTTAAAGAAAAGTGAAGAGTTGTAACCAGAAAACAGTGTGATTTTTGTTTGCCCTCATTCAGAAGGAGAGAGAGAGGGGGGAAAAATACTGCCCTCCACTCAATTTCTTCATGTCTGCATTCAGATATAGACACTGGAATTATAGTGAAAGGTGTCATGTTGCTGGTGTGATGTTGATATGAGCGTTAACAGATCATTTTTTGCTGAGACCTGCGTGCATTACAGAAATACAGGCAAGATGCTGAATCTGTAGGTGAAGCATTGCAGCAGCCGTGCATGAGATTCAGTGCTCACACAGGCTGTGTGGCTATGGGCACTGGAATGAAAAGCAAGAGATTCTGTAACACACGCGCTGCTCAAGGAAACTAAACTAGAGGGAAGGGACAGTACATCACTAATGACCATTCTATGCTCCAGACTTTGGTGCCAGTTCTGTTCAAGCTTGTGGGAGATGCAGTGTCAATCATGCTATTTGGAGAGTGCAGCAAATACACAAATGCTCACATTTGGAAAAATCAGTCAGTATGGTATTCTCTGAAGTGTTTTTTTTTTGTTTTTCTTTGTCTCCCTTCATGACAGGTCACATAATGAGCATATGTTGAGTTTTAGTGTGCAACTGGTACCAAGATCTGGCACCAAGCAGCATAAAGCATAAAATGTTCTGATGCGATGTAATGTGCCTTCCTTCTTTTTTAGTTTCCTTGGCAGTGCTTAGGTCGACAGTGTAAACCCATCTGCATTTTGTGATGCAGGATAAAGAGTGACAAAGTCAGCGTCAAGAGGAGGTGGGGTTGTTGGATGAGTCAGACAAACCGGGCCGTTCACCCGGGAGGCAGGAGTTCTTGTCTTGTGTGAAACCAAAAAGTCATCTTAAGTTTTAAGTTACGTCTTGACTTACGTCACGTGACTTGCGTAACCGTGTAATGTGACCCACTTATTTTCATCCAAGCCACAATCTTTTACTAAACCTAGCAGAAGAAGAAGTTTTGGTGTCTAAACCTAAACAAACTGTTACCGTTTCAAAACATTCATGTGTTAAAAAGGCTTTCTGGCAGAGAATGCTCAGATCACATCTTCTGGTTATTTTGGAGGCAGCAGTATGTGGTGCTGTTGAATGAGATCTTGTTACACTGATATACTCATTGATGTAAATTTCAGTGTAATGCAATACAACACTTCTTTACGCTTGAGGCAAAGTCCAGCATTTCAGAGCTCAGTCAAGTGTTCTCACATGAACCCTCTTGTTCTTGTCTTCCACAATGATTGTATGCGAGTAGAGCACTCTGAGTGTTTTTATTTTAGGCTGCAGTCCAGAGGGAGCAGCTACTGTCTGTTTGAGACAGTTAATGTGTAAAATAAATCCAAATATGTATGTCACTGTTGTCCCTCGGGACTACTTACAGCAGCGGGTTTGGGAGAAATTTGGGACGGCAATAATGCTAGATCATAATTCTGAAATGTTATTTATCGGCACATTGTTGTAGCAGAGGGAGAAGTGTCTCAGCTGTTTGTGTACTGAAGACGAGGAGAAATGGTGAATAAACAAAGTAAATATTCCCCAGTCCTCAGCAGGTGTGTGCGCTGTCCACAACATTAAGAAGATAAACCGATACAAGCAGAGGTCTGTGACTGTGTGAGAGAGATGGCATGTTCTCAGTTATGGCCACTCACTCCACAAAATATCTAAAAATAACTATACAGTATATCTAAACAAGCTGTTAAAGGTACCATGTGGAGTCGTTGACCACTAGTAGTGCTATGGAGCTGTATTTTTACAGGAGGGTCCCTGTTTTGTTCTTGTCTGCATGATGCATGTAAGCACACAGGTGACTCCAGCATGCTATCAATCGATTATTAATCAGCTACTATTCTGATAATCGATTAATCGCTTTGAGTCATTTTTTAATTAAAAAAAAAGTCAAAATTTTCTGATTTCAGCTTCTTAAATGTTTCTTCATCTCTAAAAGTAAACTAAACAAATGTCTTGTTTTGAGACATCTGAGGACATTATCTTGGGCTTTGGGAGACAGTGATTTTTTTTACCACTTTATGGACCAAACAACTAATCAATTAATCAAGAAAATAATTAACAGATTAATCACTTAAAAAAAAACAATTGTTAGTTGCAGCCCAACTAGAGTCACACACTGGGGCAGCATTGTGCTGGTGTTATTTAGCAGTGGTAGAAAGAGTACTGAAAATATATACTCAAATACAAGCACTGTTACATTGCTAAAAGATTACTCAATTACAAGTAAAAGTACAAAGTATTTGTCTCAAAAACTACTCCAAGTATTAGTTACTTTTAACCGTTGATGTCACAGTCACCTCTCCAAACTAGGGTTGCAAATTTTGTGCGATTTCCTGATCCAATAGTTGAAAATGCTAACTGTTTAATCATTTGTAAGATACAAAACACGTTTTCTTCCCTAATTTTCTTTTTTCTATTTTTTTTTTTCTTTCTTTAACATCCTTGCTCCAAATGTGTGCTGCCACAGCTTTTTCTTTTCTTTTCCGTCCATGTGTCCTTGTTTTTATTGGCCTGTTTGTGACCAGATCAGCTGATTGGCTACAAAAATGCAGATGAAAGGTTTGGATATTAATTGATATCGTGCTCAGCACTCAACTATGATTTTGAAAGTAACTAAGTAGATTACAAGGTCAAATTAATACTTAAGTGCAAGTCAAAGTACAGACTTGAAAATCTACTCATAAAAGCACAAGTACCCCAAAAAACTACTTAATTACAGTAATTTGAGTATTTGAGTATTTTATCTCAAGTGTTTGAGTAAACACTTGTGCCTTCAGACATGGTTGGATGACACTCACTTCTTTGTGCGATGTTTTTGTGTGTCTTTGTGTGATTTTAGGAGCAAGGAGCCCCTGAAGGACAGCGTGGTGTCCACCTATGAGGAACATGAAGACAGCGTGTACGCGGCGGAGTGGTCGTCAGCTGACCCCTGGCTGTTCGCCTCACTCAGCTACGACGGTCGCCTCGTCATCAACAGGGTCCCCCGCGCCCTCAAATACCGCATCCTGCTCTGAGAGGGTGGGGAGGGACAGGTGATCTGAGTGTGTGTGTGTGTGTGTGTGTACGTGTACGGTAAGATTGTGAGAGAAACACATCCTTTGCTACAAAAAGCTGCTCATAGACATTCCATTATAACTCAGCACAGTAAGTGTGCTGTGCAGGACACTCACTGCATGTGAAGGCAGCAATGGTAAAGACTGTGTGTGTCTGTGTGTGTGTGATGTAAATATACTGTAGTTCACATGTTCCACTGACCACTGTAAACAATAAAACTGTGCTGGCTGTCCCAATTAAAGTAAAAAATGACTTGTTGATAAAGGTTTTGACATG
>JAJHUR010088359.1:0-31444 GCA_027495735.1 Lutjanus campechanus | reverse complement strand
ATATCTGTCCAAAAAACGTTCACTTAAAGTGTCCCGGAAAGTTAGGTGTAACTAAAAGGTAACGGCTATGCATGTTTTTCTTCCACATGTTTCCAAGCGTCCTGCTTTACAGCGGGAATGCGCGGCTTTCCTCGCTTCTTTTAGACAGGCAGCAGACTCAGACAGGCGCCAGTCCGTGTGGACAAGAGGAGGAAGATCTTGTCCATTGTGCCGCTGAGAGAGACAGCGCTGTGGGCTCGATTTACGCTCTAATGTGGCCATTTATTCACGGTGCTTCTGTACGTATTGTTGATTTAGCTTCAGGCGAGTCGCTTCGTTGCGTTTACAATCAAATAGACAGAGAATAAAGAATAAAAATGGCTCTCGACAGATATAATTTGTGATAGAAAGGGACAGGTTTAAAGGGACAGTGTCACTCCGCTTCCTTCCTGGTTCCTGTAGCGTACACATTTGTACATACACGACGTGTTTATATCAGCAAAAATGCTGCCGAGTGAATATTTATATGCCTAAATGCTATATTTAAATATGTGGTCAACTGTAGGATTTACTCTGTGTCACGTGGAAATCGGTCACTGTGTACAAGTGTTGTGATACAGATGGGCGGTTGTAGTAGCTTACATATGCATTGTCTTGTCATTTGCATTTAAATAAGCGTCACTGGAAATGGGAACACTTGCTACAGTGAGACCAATTATGATATTTATAGCATGCTAATGAAGCGTGAAGTTACCGTAAAAAAACACGGGTGAAACTAATGTTTTCAAAAGTGAAATGTCCTCTAACTAGATGTGCCTATATGTGAATATATTGCATTAGGGCTGATTGATATCATATCGATATTATGGATTTAACTATACATTGAATATTGCAATATTGCAAGAAAACAAGTATCTTGCTACCTGTGACAATATCTACAATATTACATGGTTAATTATTTTATTTCATGTTATTTCATTTTATTTTTTTTATTTTTTTTATTGTATCAAAGGACTGCTCCTGAACACTGTTTTTTGTTTTGCAGGTGTAGATACATAATTCAAAAATTCACTGCCAAAGACAGTTCATGACAGTTTTTTGCACATGCTCAGGTCATGGCTGGCTACTTTTATTTTATTTCATCAAAGAAGGAAAGCAGAAGCACATAAGGTTAAAAGGAAAAACAAATTTGATGTAAATCGTACTTATCGTAATTATCATACCTTTTGTTTTTGGTATTCTTACATCCTACTCAGTAAATATCGTGATAGGGTACGATACCAATGCCAGTATCTGAAAATGCCTTTGATACAGCCTAAAAGGCTGGATGGGGTATTAGTGAGATAAACCTTATGTAATATATTAACCCCAATTTGGGACTCAGAGAGTCCCGTTATGTGGGGCCCTGTTCACCTTTAACTGCTCTGTATCCTTGACAAAATGTTACATTGTTTTCCAGCTAACTTAGCTAAAAACTTAAAACGTTACATTGTTTGCTAGTTAGTCTAGTCATGATGGCTCAGAAGAGAGGCTCTAAATTCTCCTCTTTTTACTTGTTTGTCGAGTTACAGACAATAGCACGGTGAGGAAACACGAGACTGTCTTATTAATCAACTGGAGTGAAAGAAAGAAGAGACACTGTACATAAAATATAAAACCTGGGTTGAGTCTGTCTCTTAACTTTTATCAAGGAACTTGATGAACACATTTTAAGTCAGAGTTTAAAGTTTTGGTGCAACAGAATTAATTTTAAATTAGCTTTAGAGAAAAAACTAAATTGAGGTTCATATTTTATCTTTATTAATTTTAAGCTAGATTAAACGTTTTGTGCAATGTCATTTAAGTAATCCTATACTTTAATCAGGTTTAAAAATTAATCATTGTTACTTGTTGGTGCAACCCAGTCAAATTGTATTAGATTACTTTGTTACAACCTGTTTCATAATTGCTGCGTCAGATTACTCAACTCTTGGCTCATGATACCAGGTTTACTGCAAAGTAAAATGCCGCTAACAACTGCTTTCTTTTCCCCAGGTCACCTGCATACTGATGTGATGTCTGAGAGATTTGGCAGCCGCTCAGCAGAGCAGGAACACCGACTGCAGCATCAGATAGGGGGGCATCATGTAGGTTAGTGGCAGTGAGCATGAGGGGATGAATTGAATCAGCGTGACAAGGGAAGAGCCAACCTGTACTGTTGGTTGAGAACTGATGGGCTGTCCAAGCTGGCAATAGCATGCCAACTGCAAAAGGTAAAGGTGGTTCAGCCTCCCACCGCTACCGGCCTGCCTCAGAATACGATGATGCCACCCTCGCCCAAAAGAGAGAGTACTGGAGAACCAAGAAGCGAGAGCAGAGGGCCCGACTGTCAGAGCGGAGAGGAGCACCAGCGCAAGACAGTCGAGGGAAAAGGCTCCTACATCTAAATGCTCCTGCACTGGTGAATTCCAGTTTGTCTGACTCCTTTGCTGCTATCTCTTCTCCTTTGCAGAGTAATGATGAGTCATACAAAACAGCCATCGTCTCTCCTGCACCACAGAGTGGAAATACAGTGGGGGGCAGCTCATTTCGAGCCACTGAAGGGCAGAAGGAGAGGTGGCTCCAGACAATGAAACTCAACAAGGTCTTGCCTCAGTTGCCAGCATCATGTTCCATCTCAGCCAAAGCTGCTGGGGGTGACACAGCCAGAGTGAAATGCCTAACAACAAGGGGTGCAGTGAGCAGAGCCGTTACCTCACCCACACCCAGTGGAACCCAGCTGAACACCAGTTCCTCAGTGCCTCCAGTCAGAGTGACCAGAATTACCAATGGCAGCTCCGCAAAAACAACACCTCAGCCATGTGTGTCTATGCAGGGAGCATCAGTCCCCAAAACGCAACATAAGGCCCAAGTTGCATTACGCATCCAGCCCAAACCCTTACCTGCCAATGTGACCACAGGTATGATTTATGTGTCTTCTCCATGTGTCCCCGTTTCTATCAAAACAGAGGGCAAAGCAGCAAACACAACACCTCAAAGTGGAACAAAGAGTGCCTTGGTCACCTCTCAGAGGGCTAAAGGTGTTACCAACTCACAACCTTCACTGGAGTCAGAGGAGGAGAGAGCAGCCAAGCGCAGAGAGCACTGGCGGATGAAAAAGCGAGAGCAGAGAGCAAAGGTGGCAGCTCGAATAGCTAAAGCCAGAGACAGGACACAGGGCACGGAGATGATGTTACAGAGGCAAACGGCACACAAAACAGGACTCATTCTTCAGCATCTTCCATCTCAGTCGTTTTTGAGAGGAGTGGGCCAGAAGCAGTGTCCTACTCGAGGCAAAGCTTCATTTGCATCCGTCAAAAGGGAAAATGATAAACTGCAAAGTAGGGCAGCAAGTTTAGCTACAGTTAACCTGCAAGCAGATCAGAGAAAAGTACAAAATCCACATGGGAATGGGACACCACAGACAGCCATCACATGCAATGTTATGTCTGCGAAAAAGCCAGGGGAGTCACAGAGAAAGTTTCAAAGTTATATACATCTTTCTAACGTTTCCCGAGGGATTGCACGATGTAAAACCCCTAGGCAGAGGTTCATCGAAGCTCAGAAGATTTTCATCAATCAAAGAAATATAAGATGTAGATCCCCATTGCTTGCTTCAGTCTTTGGTACCAGAAATATCCCCAAAATTGACCCCAACGACACACCTGAGCAGATAATAGCCAAGCGACGCGAGTACTGGCGGATTAAAAAACGTGAACAGCGAGCTAAACTGTCGATGGAGGTGAAAGCGCGGTTGAAGGAGAAGGACTCTCTCATGCGAAGAGTGAAACGTTACCAGAAAATCCTAGAAGAGATGAGGAGGGCGAGAGCGCTGGCTCAATCAACAGGAAGCACCCTGACCCACGCCTCTGAGACCATTGGTGGGTTCATCAAAGAGGACGGGACAGTGACCATCAACATTCCCCAGGTTCCTACTGATCACAACACTACAACAGTCAAAAGTGAAGAGGAGCTTCATGTTGCTTGTAATAATACCCCCATCACAAAACCTCAGCATCTACCTGAGACTAAACAAAGGAGCATTGCACCCATTCATGTAAACCAGCCACCCCCTCCACCCTGCCCAGCTCAGGCGAAAGTCTCTTTTCCTCTTCCTGGACAGTCCGTCGACAAGCCTTCAAGACTGCTGTCAATCAGACCAAGGCCTCAACTTGAAAGCACAACTGTTACTGATTCACACTCCTTAGCAATCCAAACAGTAGGTCAGCTCACTCTCACTCATCCACAAACCCCTCAAGATGCAGTTTCTGGAGGATCAACAGCAGGCTCAAACCTTGGTGGCTGTGTCATGAAAATGGCCGTCTCAAGTAGCGCACCATCAGTGCTGTCTCTGGACCCAGAGCTGACAGAAGAGGAGAGGATGGCAAAGAAGAGGGAGTACTGGAGGATAAAGAAACGTGAGCAGCGAGCAGCTCGTGCTGCTCGTCTGAAGCAGGGTGTCCTACAAGCGAGGGCCAATGCGGCCTTGCAGAGGAGGAAGGCTCAGAAGCAAGTAGCAGTAACCACCGTACCACTCGGCAGAAGGCTAACTAACCGTACAGGAAATGCACAACCTCTCCCGAACAACCGTGTGCCTGATACACCACATGCAAATGAGAAAAAACAAGAGAGTGAGTCTATGCCAGCAGTTGACCTAAATTCTCAACCAGAACAAGCCATCTGTCCAGATATCAAACCCCCAGCCTCTCCAACACCACCTCCAGCGCCTCAGCCAGAGCCTGACCCAGCTCTGAATGCAGACAGCCAGGCTACCACTCTGCTAGCCGTGGCCTCTATGAAGAAACTCCTGGAGGAATCACTTAGTACAGTGTCTGACTGTAAAAATGTGCAAACTGACATTAAAAAAGAGTCTATGGAAGAGGCATCAGATACAGAGATGAAGTCAAATTTACCTCAGCTCTTTTTTGAAAAGGATGAGGTGGCTCCTATTGCTGCTGACCTGTCGTTGGATATAAAAAGCTGGCAGCCATATACTGATGCGTTGGATCAAGCAGGTTCACCAAGCCCTCCTCTGACGGACTCACCACAAATTAGCAAGACACTTCCACCCCCTCCTACCTCCGATGAGCTTATCCCGCTTCCCACCTGCGAGCACTCATCCCAAACCCCTTCAAACTTCATAGTAAACCCCGTGGAAGACTCTGACGGCCCTTCGTCACCACGCAGAGCCCAGAGGCTTCGCACCAAAAAAGCAGGCAATCAAAACTGCTGTTCCACAGAGCCGCCAAAGCTGCATCACCTACCCATGGACCAACTACAACCACAGCAACAACACTGTGAACAACAATGTCAGGCACAAGAACAATGCCAAAACAGCAACTTGCCATCAGCACAAAGATATCGCAGTGGGGTCATGGAGCATAGTGGTTTGACCAGCCTGCAGAGGAAGAGGGAGTACTGGAAGCTGATGAAGAGGCAGCAAAGGGCCCGGTTAAAGGCGAGACAGACAGAAAGGCCAGGAGAATGCAGCAGTCGACTGTCCCAGAAAAACATCCAGGTGATGTGGCACATTTTGTAGCATCTGGAACATGTAGATGCTGATACATTGTGTGGCGGTGTTGCCAATGTAACAACTTATAGCAAGCATTTTAAACATTTAGTAGCAGTAATAATAATTGTAGATATCAGCAATTACTTTATGACTAGTTCAAATTCCAAGCCAACCTATCCATAATGTCATTTTGATTAGCAACAATTCTAATCAAAGATATCAAGGATTCATTTCTTAATAGTGGAAATGTCCATTGTAGATTCAATATTTATACCCTGTAGTTCCAAGCTGACATATCCATAATGTAATTTTGACTAGTTGAAATTCTTATTAGTGATATCTACAACTCACTTCTCACTGGTCAAAATGTGAGTTGTTGATATGAACAATGCAATTCTTAGCAGTGATAATGTCCATTGTAGATATATGCAATTGTTCTTATTTTACTGATATAAATGGAATTCCAAATATGTTCAATTAAATTATGACTCGTCAAAATTAAATTATTGATATAACAGCTTGGAATTGTAACCTGTAAGAATGTAATTTCAGATATCTAGAATTTAATTTCAGATGTCTGAAATACAGTTGTAACAAATTAAAATTATATTTGTACTAGTAATGATTATATAGATAGATATCTACGACTACTTTTGTAACTAGTCAGATTTTAATTTTAAATATCAAAACAGGAATTTACTTTAGTCAAAATGTCATTGTAGATATAAGTACATATCCAAAATGAATATGCTAAATGTATCCAAAATGGTTTGTTGATATGTCGGACGTACCGGGAATGCAGTTGTTAATATCTGACCACAGTCCTTTTTCAATATGTGGAAATTCAATCATAGCTTTCTGTAATCATTATTCTTACTAGTGAAAACTAATGACTGATATCTATAACTGAATTAAAGATAGCTGTATATCAGTTTTGACTAGATTAAATGGTCTTGCCATAAACAAGTAGCAAATACTGAAGATACTTGATACAGCATTGTTTTGCATTGATTTGATTGGATCTTAGAGAGAGCACGTGTGGGATTCGGGGCAGGGGGTCAAAGTTTGGAGGAGGCAACAACTAAGGACTATACGGAACTGAAGTCATGCCCCAAATGGCTAGCTAGCCTGTCTCACATTAGCATTTGTCTTATCTCTCTCTCTAAAAGGCTGAAAAGCTGAGACATTCTGAAAGCTCTGACCTCTCGAATTGCAGTCTACCTTTCTAAAGAAAACAGATAATTGAAACTGTTGTGTTCCAAGCACGACACCGAAATGGTGACAGCACAAAATTATGCAGGTTCTTTTTTTAAAAAGGCCTATTTGTTATTACAACCACAACCTCACAATTTCACAGAAGCCCTGAGAAGCAAGTGACAAAAAATTGTGGTGGAAAAAGGGTTTTGCTAGGGTTGTTAGTTACTTTGCTTTTTTAACTGTGAAAACAGGTGAACGAAAACGGGTGGAAAAGAGTTTTGGCACGTGATTTGTTTTGTGTGTGTGTTTGTTATTGTAGTACTCACATCGGCCACAAGAAGCTAAACTACACCACTACCCCATATTTTAAATGGGACTGAAACCATTCATGTTTTTTTCCAGGGGAGTTTTGATTTCTTCATGCACTCTAAACACAAGGAACATATTGTGTGTTAGCCACACCGCTGTACGGTAACCAACGGCCTCCAATCATTTCAATGAGGGGAAGGCAGCAGGGAGGAAGCGGTTTCAATTACGGCGGTAGGCGGTAAATAATACATTCTAACTGTGGGACCAATGATTGAAGCCTACTTTTAAGGGGAAAATATTATATACATTGGAACCATGTTTTTCCACCTCTGTCCATACAGATATTTTCAAGCTAGTTGACATGTTGTGAAATTTTGCGTAGGTTTTACCAATGCTGTGATGTTCACCAAAGCCTTGGACCACAGCGACAGCAGCCATTTTAAAAAACACTTTGCTTTTTGTTGGAAAGCTCTTGTGGGTAGGTGATTGTCAGGTTGGCTACAGCATGATGGTGTGAAAGCTCCTTTATGTGATGTCTTTCTTTTGGCAAGAAATGTATTTCAGTCTACGCTAATCTGCCTTTAGACAACATGACTGTAATGTAACATAACTTTGTTTTTTTCAGCTGCCAAAACTTTTTTCCACGGTACTTCTATAAAGTAGATGATCCTGGCAAAACTTCTTATCCCCACCTGTTTTCACCTGTTCTTAGAGGTAGAATCCGTACGATTTGTTCAAGCTCTTCATCAACGCATCAGGGCATCAAATACCAGCGTTTTGGGTTTGTGGCACATCCCGAGCACAGCAAAACTTGAGGGAAAATTGAGAAAAAATAAGGAAATACAGGCAGAGGACATGGTCTCTGGAGCTACAATCACCACCGCACTCAACACTTTTTTTTCTGACTTGCCTCTCAGGGTGTCCATAAAAGTTCTATTTGACACCAGCAGAAATGATACAGTAAGCTCGCTCGAGGCTGTCATAATGGGGCAATGGCTGAGACTCATACAGTAGGTTATGTCCTTCTAAATACTAACGGTGTGCAAATCAGCCTTTGTTTCAATGATAGGGTATTCACATTTTTCCAGCCAGTTCAGTGGTAGTTACCCATTTACATGAGATAATGGACCAAAAGCCCCAGGAACACATTTTAGCTGTGAGAAAAGTCAGAATTAAAGAAATTTGAAGAACAGCAGGTAAACGAGGCGGTTAAATTTTGGCTATCTGTGTAGCCTATGGTTGCTTGTATCTGCGGTATCCTTAGGGATTAGGTGAGAAACTCAGTCATCTGTGAGGGACTTGAAGTAGAGCTGCTGCTCCTTCGTGTAGACAGGAGCCAGTTGAGGTTGTTTAGGCATCTCATAAGGATGCCACCTGGTCACCTCCTTAGGGAGGTGTTCCAGGCACGTCCAGCTCGGAGGAAGCCATGGGGCGGACCGAGGGCTAGGTGGAGGGATTATATCTCCATGCTGGCCTGGGAACGCCTCGGGATCCCCCTGTCAGATCTCGTTGATGTGGCCAGGGAAAGGGAGGTCTGGGGTCTCCTGCTGAATGTGCTACCTCTGTGACCCAACTTCAGATAAGATCGAAGGATGGATGCAGTCTATGGATATGACCAAATACTTTTTGTTTGGTTTCTGATCTGCACGTCCACGTTTTAACGTAATACTGATCCACTTATCTTTTTTTGGCATGCCGTACCGCACATCCTATGTGGTGAGGTATTTAAATACTAATCACCAAAGAGAATTTTCATTATTTCACAGTTTATCTAAACTAAAAACTGAAGATCCACAAAAGAGAGAGACCTTTTTTCTTTTTAACTGTTGAAATTATATGTCTTTTGGATGATGTTGAAGATATCAGTGCGTAGACTTTGGCAGTCAGTGTGAATCTCTAATTTGCTTGTAAGTACAAAGTGTTCAAGGCTTGCAGGCATGTCCAGTACCCACTCCAGCTGAAACCTGAATCATTATACCACAAACCTCCGTCTGGCATTTGACACTTGAACAGCAAAAATAGAGGGGAGTGTGACCGAGAGGGGCCTACTTAAAGCTAGAGGCAAACATATACATGCATGTTTCAGAAAGCTGATTGTCTGATTGCTGTATTTAATTGTATTTAATTGTTTTATGTTGTGTTGTCTTTCAGGCTCCAGGTGTCTTTATTATCAACACTGTTAAGGGTGTAAACCCTCCAGCAAAACCAGCCCTCCAGCCTAAGCCATGTGTTGCTTCTCTGACTGCAGTGGCCAGTATCCCTACGGTCCTGGTTGTTAGCCCTGCAACATGTAACGCTGAACAGTCACCTGACACACTCCAGGTCAAATTGCCCGTTACCAGTGTCTCCTGCTCACCCAGAAGCGAGCAAAACAAAATAAACACTGGGCCTTCACAGATTGAGTCTGACTATCTGGGAGCTCCAGAGAACCAGCAACAAGACATGCAGGGAGCACAGGAGTGGATGTCTACAAGCACAGATGAAGACTCAGCTCCCTGCCTCCCTACTCTGAAACCCCCAGACAACCCTCTGTCCAGCATCAACCTGCAACCCATTGAGCCCCCTGGTGAATCTCCAGAATCCACCCTCAGTCCAATAAAAATCCCGTGTGCCCAACTTCAGAGCCCCCCACATATGATACAATCCCCCACCAAGCTGGCACCTATAAGCACCATGGTTCCACCAAAGCCCATCCCGGGGGAGTCTGAGGAGGATTTTCTAAGGAGGAAGCGGGAGTACTGGAGGATAAAAAAGAAGGAGCAGAGAGCCAGGAAGGCCATTCGTGATAAGGGAATAAGCCCAAGGAGAACCTCCACCAACTGGAGGCCCATCCTGCCTGCCCAGGACCTGCAGACACAGGTAAGAGCTGCACAGGTATATTAACACACTTCATGCTCTAATTATTTTGTTCATATTGATATATATGATGAAGAATGCAGATTAGTCATAATAAAATACCACTCAGGTTACAGTCTCACTGAACACTGAATGAATGTGTGACGTTTTTGCAGTTCCAATGTCTGTTCACAAACCATGAAAGTTTTGATTTAATCATGATGTTTCAATTTATCCTCACAACACACAAGTAAGCCTTATTACAGGAAATAAAAAAGAGTGCATAAGAGATATAAAAACGAAATGACCACAAAGACGGTTACAAAGATATGCAAAATGGCTACAAAGAGGCATAAAATAATCGCAAAGGTAACTACAAAGAGATTAAAAAAAACAACCCCAAAGAGACAAAATGATCGCGATGACTTCAAAGAGACACAAAACAATCACGAAGATGACCACAACAAACAGACATTAAAAGACTACCAAGAGACATTAAATGATCACAAAACGACTTCAAAAATACACAAAATGATCACAAAAATGACTTCAGAGACACAAATGACTGCAAAGATGACTGCTACAAAGACATAAAATGACCAAAAAAGACGACTACAAAGAGACCTGAACTGATAACAAAGAGACGCACTTCAAAGAGACACAAAACGACCACAAAAATTACTTCAAAGAGACTTCACCACCAAGACCAGAACAAGGAGATAGAAAACGACCACAAAGACGCTACAAAGAGATACAAAACGACTACAATGACTACAAAGATAGTATTAGCATATTCTCAGTTTCTTTATTACCATCTCTTTTTTTTGCCTTAAACCCTGATTTATTTCTCTCTGACTAACCGCTGTAGGATTCGGGTCAGTGGGTGAGCTCCTCTGAGGAGTCAGAACATCTGATGAGGTGGGAAATTTATATTTCTCCTGTAAAATATGTTTCACTTTCAGCTCCATGTATGATAATAATGAATGTAACTGTTCTCTCTCTTTCACAGCACGTCAGTGGACACCGATCCAGAATCGTTTCCATACACAAACTACACAGCACCAGTAGAAGGTGAAGTATCAACTGAGAAATTCTGAACCCAAAAGAGTGCACGTT
Organism: Lutjanus campechanus; assembly: GCA_027495735.1. NCBI lineage: Eukaryota > Metazoa > Chordata > Actinopteri > Lutjaniformes > Lutjanidae > Lutjanus > Lutjanus campechanus. The sequence goes on along the minus strand of JAJHUR010088359.1, from coordinate 20,478 downwards.
GGAATGGCAAACTTGACTTTCTTTGTGTCAACTGTCTCTTCAGATGAGGCGGAGCTTCTGTTCGCTGACTATGAGAATAATAACGGTGAGGAAGGTCCTGTCTCAGACACCGTGTGGAGGAACCGCTACCTCATGGACTACGATCCGCTCAACCAGCTGCTAGTGTGCATGGTGTGTGGGGAGCTGCAGTACTCCCACAGCCTGGAGGGAGTGAGGGCCCACATCGACGAGGCCCACCCGGACACCCTGAACATGGACCCTGGGGAGCAACAGCGAATACTGGAGGCCTGGGACGAGCAGGTGTCCCAGCGGGAACGCTTCTTCACCAGCCAGCTTCAGCAGCACAGCGGGGCGCTGGCAGGTACAGTATGACTGCAGAGAGAAGACATGTAGAGAAGGCCAGGTAGCTGTACAGTTTATACATATGGTGGCTAGAGAAGTGAAAGGAAGGATATAAACATTGAATACTAGGGCGAAACACTTCTGCTGCACCAGTATTAGTCCAGAGGACAATTACTCCAACCGTTACTAGCCACATTAACCTTGAAGATATTAAGACTGTGCACCCTTTGAAAGAACAAACAGCACAGTTTCCCTATAAAAATGAAAAGTTGAATTCATAAGTAATACAACTGACCCTCGCTTAACACACAAGGGTTTTGTTGCTACAACCTTAATTGCTTATGGTGGCTAATGTCAGCGGATGTCAGCAAACTTTAAAGTGCAATAAGTAGGATATGGCCGAAATTTTAAATTGAAAATGCTGAAAAAATAAACAGAATGTGAAGAGGTAACAGTATGATGTTATGTCAAAGACATCTGTTTTGTGTTGCCAAGATATACAGTAGACTGAAGTTAGCATGCTAACCAGCTAGCCCCAGCCCGTCCTGTTTAGTAATACCATTTTGTACCTCAAGAGGAGATAGTCCAACTCTTCATAATTTCAGCTGGGAAATGTGTGCGAGCAGACAAAACAAAATGTCAAGTAAAGAAATATGTTTACACCTCTTGTCCATAAAAAAAACGTACACCTTCTGAATTCAAAGAGATATAAAGCAACCAGAATGTCTACTAAGAATCAAAATAATGACAGAGACAAAACGACCACTAAGATAACTACAGAACGATGCAAAAAAAAAACGACAGACACACAAAATGACCACAAAGATGACTACAAAAAGATGGAAAATAAATAGAAAGAGACACAAAATGACCACAATGACTACAAGGAAACATAAAACAGCCATAATGATGACTACAAAGAGACACAGAAGGACCACAAAGAAGACTACAAAAAGACAAAAAATGACTACAAAGAAACTAAAAACAAATCTACAAAGATGAATTCTGAATTAATGTCCTGCTCTTTTACTGAACTGAAGATGAGCTTGTTCATAAAATACTCTTCATTCAAAGGTGCAGCCAGACTCGAGTCATAATAGGGCCATTAGAGGGCTAACTGAGCTAACAACAGCTAGTAGGCTAGCTACAGCCAAAGTTAACTACAGCAGAGTATGATGAGCAGTTAGCAGTTACTCTGGCTTTTGTTTGCTGGCTTTATCACTTTGCTCACTATGCAGGAGACACAGAGCAACATTAGCATTCCTCTGGGGTGATGTTTGTGTCCACCTGACAAATGATTCCCTTATAGCCCAGTTAACCTGTCAGTCTTGTTAATAGAAGTTATTCAGACCCAATAAGTACAAGGAATGTAAGCTAAGAATAAGAAAATATTCTTGCATGAAGCCCAGTGTTTTGGGTTCTTTCCTCAGTCCTATAAATAATCTCTCGACCCTCAGGGTGGACACCAGTCCTCTAGCTTTCCTCTCAAGCTGCACAGCAGAATCATCAATGTGCTGTTTGTCCTTCCAGGACTTTGCTCTTTTTTTCATTTGTCAAACCTGTCTGACTTGTTTTGCAGAAGCACACAACAGAGACAGAGTCAACTGAAGATCACGGACCAGGAGACCAAACCCACACTTTATTTGTCTTATTTATTTATTGTAATGTTTTTGTCAGTTATTTTACTATCATAGAAAGTCACCTCGAAAGAGAACGCTGAATAGGGAAGATTCGCCCTAAAAAGCAGCTTTTACCTCATTTATTACCAGGGTTGTGATGTGGTTTTATGGAAGTCAGCATGGACATTTTTTTTATATTGAAGCTCCCATAAAAGTCCAACATCCTGGGAATTATATTTGTTACCATAAGCTAGGCTAAAGGCATCCTGGACCTTCTTTTATCTTTGTAATGGACACATAGATAAAACTAATATTGAAACTTCCTAAAATCTTCAATTATTCTTTTAAATTTGGCCTGCAACTATACGCATTCAGTGTTTCTCACTGACTTAAATTCAAATCTGACAGAAAACTCTGAAACAGCATTTAGACCATCAAATGCCTCATTTCCACTGCATGGTACAGTTCGGCTCAGCTCGCTTGGAACCATTCTTTTTTTTTCAGCTTTCTGGTTTGTACTGAAAGTGGGTTTTATTGCTGATGAGTCCAGCTTTTATTTTCTAAGAGAAGGATTGTGTTTTTTCTTCTTTTGAAAGTTACACAGTCTCACTTTAAAGCCAGACCGCTAAAGAGTCATAAACTTGTGGAGCCATAATGACCCACCTTATCTTATTCAGTGATAAGCAAACTGTGGGATATATTACTGCTTTCAAATGCAGAATTAATGCAATTGGACAATTCAACAAATAATTAAAATGGGAAAAGAAGGACATTAAAATGCAATGTCAGTTTTGAAGGATGTGTTTCACATTGAGGTTTGATAGTTACAAGAAATTATTCATTAAATTTAAATTTAAACTCCCTGTTCAGCCAGTTATAATAAAACATACAGCACAAGAGCTCAACACTTTATACTTTAGTTAATTTATTAGAGCTGACAGCTGTTGTCAGTTGTATATAAAGTTCTTTCTGCTCTGCTGGCAGGCTTGCATTCAGGTCCAAGACTGTTCTAGACCCTTGTTAGTTACTGGAATATTGCATGGGCATCCAGAACTGTTTTTGTATGTGGTACTGCACCATGCTGTTCTTCAGACCCTGAACCTTACATATATTCCTTAATGACAACTTTTTGTATCGAGAGAACTTTTCTACGGTAACTTTTCTCACCATCTCCTGCAGTTCATATCAGCTTCGCCATGTGTCGTAGAACATCGAACCAGACATCTGCACTGTAAATACACAAAATACTAAAGTGGTTATGAGATGCCAAATTTTTCTTTGATTGTGCTGTTTCACTATTTTTTGAGCAACTTTATTTATTATTTACAGAAGTGTATTGCTGCCACGGCAGATAAAGAACAGATCAGTATCGCGTTATAATGTGAAAAGTTTGTCGTAACAAGGTGTTTGTCAAGTTTTAAAGTATTTTATATTAATACAAGATGTTATTACGATGTACAAAACATCTCATGTAAAAAGAAACTATTCTTGTATTGTATTTATCTTGTTATAATGCTAATAGTTTCATGTTGTAACGTGATAACTTATTGTTAAAACAAAACATTTGAGGTTATAACATGATAACTATATACGTTATCACAGTTAAACAATATAAGTTATCACATTATAACAAGATACATTATCACGTTATAACAAGATACATTATCACATTACAACAGGACACGTTATGTTATAACAAGATATGTTATCACGCTATAACAAGATGCATTATTACATCATAACAAGATAAGTTATAACAGTATAACAAGATAGGTTATTACGGTATAACAAGATACATCATCCTATAAGTTATGTTATAACAATATAAATTATTACATTATAACAAGATGAGTTATTATGTAATAAGATCAATTTTCACATTATAATAAGATATGTTTCTTCTTATAATACGCCACATTATAAGAGTTTGGGTGTCACAGTAACATGAAGTATCTTGTTATAACGTGAAAAACATTTCGTTATATCAATAAACTTTTCACGTTTTAATGTGATACTGATCCATTTCTCTTTCTCTGGCGTGGCAGCAATACGCCTCCGTAATTATTTATTGAATTTCCTCTTATATAATAATTATTGATGATGCATTATTCATATCCGTAGATAGATCCATGTTAGACGAAGTTTCTCATTTGTGAGTATTGAGGATCCAAAGGCTTTCCTGCATGAGTAGTAAAAATGGATGAACAGTTGTATATCAGCGGTGAACTCTGGAATGCATTCCCATGTTTTTGTATGATTTTCATAAAGAATAAAATGCTGAAATAATCTTGTGTTTGAGCACAAAGCTGTGGAGGTCAGTCATGCTCGGGAGAAACTGCCTGCACAGCTACAACACGGTGAAAGTAGCTTGAGGTGACCGAGCTATTTTACCTTCTGAGAATGTAATTCTGACTTGATGACTTGTTTACCAGTTCAAAGGGAATGTTAAAATGCCTTTTCAGTAATAAACCTTTTTTACCTTTGTGTTTGTTCTTTGTGATCTTTTTTCCACATATTATCTTATTTTATGTTTGTTTTTTTATTTATTTTACCTCAGATCAAATGTTCCAGTTAGAGATTTCTTTTGTATATTTATTTGTACATTTATTAATTTGTATCATTTTTATCTATTCAAGGTCAAGCTGAATGCAGTAGTTTATATCACATTCATATCATGTTGGTTAATCTTCAAACAGCGTTTTTCTGCCACGATAATTATTCATACTATGAGATAACAGACTAAATCTTTGTTAAATATTGGCCTGAAATATGTCCAGTGTGTTCTGAAAGTATAGCATAAAGACAAGAGCATTTCCCAGGATAGAAAATGTGTGATTTTTTGGGGAGGAAAAATATGTATTTTTTATTCTCGGGTGAACACAACACATCATGCTGCCACTAGGGGTCATGACAGGTTTGATGACAATGGGTGCATTCGAGATGAGCCAGGCCTGCGCAGAATCGATCACCGGCGATCGCCGCACAACGCATGCCGGTTAGATTTGTGTCCGACTTGATCCCGACTTGCTCTGACGTCATGCACACATGAGCAACAATAACCTCACGAGATCGAGGCGGCCGCAGTTTTCAGAGCCAAGCGCCGCAGTTGCTCTCCGCCGACTGCAAGCGCCTGGCTGTCACCTGATGGACGAGCTGACAGGCTCTGATTGGCTCTTAGTTTTGACAACAAACACCATGTGTTGTATAAAATACTAATTATCTGTGGAACTGTAATACTTAACACTTGATATATTAGTCTTATGTTGTGCGATGAAGTTCTAATCTGTCAACAAGCAGATATTTTGTGTCTGATAATAATAATAATTAAGGTTATATATATGACTTATCAAACAAACAGTTACAAAGTGCTTTACAAGGCAGATAAAAGAACAGATGTTCCATGTAAAGAAGGGGGTCACTTTTATTTTAACTTCAATCAGTGATCGACAACACACTTTATCTCTTCGGCTATGAGCTGGTCTGCAAACTACAGGTAACCTACAGGTGATCTAACAGGATGTTAATGTCTCTTCCTGTATGTTCTCTGAAGTCTGCTGAAACTGACTTGACTGCAGCTTTTTGTCTCCACCTCGTGCTGCAGCCGCCTGATCTCGTCTACTCACCAGGCGAGGCGCGGTTCATCTCGAACGCACCTAATGTTAAGTAGCGTGCGATCATGGGAGTTGTTGTCTTCACAAGTTAAGGGCTTTTCACCACCATTGAAAATCTACCTGACAGGATTCAGGCTGAAATCATGTTTATGGACGAGTTAAATTTTATTCACGTTAAATTTACTCACATTCGCGTACTTCTGTCTACACTCTTTGACTTATGTGAGGTATCCCGTGTTTTCCCAGAAGTCATAGCAACGAGCGGCTAGTAGGAAACGCACCGTTGCCTTGAACTAATTATATCATTCTCTGTGTCTGACCATTGTTGGAAACATTTGGGATAATGTTAAGTATACAACTCAACAAAATATATAACAGACATTTTATTGCAGAATTGCATATTATAGCTTTAAGATCATTTAAAATGTCGCCTCACCAACGTTTGACAGAGACTAACATGAAGAAGCAGTTTTTTAAACATAATTTAGTTGATTACTGAACATTACCAACATTATTCTGAGTCCTCAGGTTCCACTAAGTCGCTGTGTTCCCTAGTTAAATGAACCAGCTCCTCCCAGTCAGCCATATGTCATGATGTTTTTATCAGTCTGAAGCTGTCACTGTTTCATCCCATGGCTTCTCCTCGGCTCCTCCTCCACCAGAACCTCGGGTTCCTCTTCAGGCTGTCTGTCCTCTCTCTGGCTCTGTGGGTCTGGGTTGTGGTGGTGGTGGTGGTGGTGGTCTGACTCTATGTCAGGCGGCCCCTGCAGCTCCCTGGGCCCGGAGTCCAAACGGAAAAGAGTGGGGACCTGACCCAGGATTGGGTTGTTCTGCTGGAGGCCGGAGATCCACTGGTTGAGGGTGGCCTGGTCTCCCTGGCTGGTCATACACATGGCAAAGACCGGACCCTCATCCACTGGACACAAGACACGCAACAGTTAGAGATGAGGAACAATGAAGACACTCAATTTGACAGCTTCAGAGTCAGTATCTTACAGTCTTCCACACTGAAGCTCTCGTCATCTCCGAGGTCACGGTCCAAGTCCAGGTCTAGCTGCAGAGGATAGAAAAAACTCCTCTCTGGATCATAGGGCTCCTCTACCTGTGGGGGACACACAGAGATGGAGTATGAGACAGGTCTGTGCAGCAGCAGCGATGCAGACAGAATTCAGTGGGATTTTACAGTTGCACAGTGTGGATTAGGTAAGAAAAAACTGTAATTAATGTGCATTTTGCGTGATCTGATCACAAGAGGACAGCTTTAAAAACAGGTGTGAACACACCCAAGATCCACTGAGATCCAATCCGATCTTGGCTGCGTGTGACCACATTCTCTCAGCAGTGTGTACACTGTGTTTCGCTCCACAATGAAGGACCACCTACTCAGCTTACGTCCTCTAAGTCCACATGAAACAGCTGTCTGATTTATTTACTGCTTCAATGCAAATGACATGTTTTGGCTTTTACCTGCCAAGGTTTGTAGTCTAGAGTTAGGGGGAAATTTATAGACTTTGTGAAACACTGTCTATGACAAATCTTTAATTGTTTGGGCCTGTTTATAAATTTGGCAAATGTTCTACATTAAGTTATTTCTTACGTCGTGGAAAAAACAAACTACTGTTGGGCCACCGCATTTGATCTTCACAACCTGAAAACATGTTTGTGTTTATTATATTATTATGACACTAGATTTGTCATCATCCATGCTTTCTTATGAATTCGACATTAAATTCAAGTCGTTTCTTTCCCTGCAAAAAACACTGTCAGTCTGTTGTGGCTCCTCCAGTCCGAATTGTGTCCACCTGCCAACATTAAGACTGTTTCAACTGATGTCTAAACCAAACAGTAACCAATATAGGCTACTTCTTTGTTGGCACTGAAGAAAGTCCCCTTACTTCCTTAAAAACTGTGCTATGCTGAGAGTTGTTGAGCGAAGAGGAACTTGTGAAACACCGTCTATGACACATTCTTAATTATTTGGGACTTCTCGCGAATTTGCCAAATGTTATTTCTTGCGACACATTTGGTCTTTGCAAACAGAAATGATGTTGCTATGTATTTAATTTGTATATAGAGCGAGGAAGTGAGAGCTGATCACAAATGGTCACTTGAGAAGAATTCTAATGTGAGGTGTGAACTGACATACTTAGAGCTGTCCACTTATGACCAGGCTGTTTATACCTGGTATGTCTTATGTTTTACATCAATAATATATTTTAATATATTTTATTAAGGTGTAAGGTTATTAGTGCTTGTAAGATGTTTATAAGATATTATTCCATTTCAAAAACTTGAGTTTATAATCTGCTATAAAGTCATGTTATAGGGCTTTCTTGATGTTTATAAGGCATTATTCCATGTCACACACTATGACACATTATGAATGCTGAACTTATAATACACTACAACAACTTATAATATTTTAAAAACCTTGTTATAAGTTTGTGCATATGATTATAAACATTTTATAAACAGTTTTATTAAGCCTTACAAATGCATTATAATGTCTTAAGAATGTGCTTATTGCTTTATGCTTTATAGACATGACGTTCATAGAAAGTGCTATTCAAGTTTATAAAGCCTTATGAATGCATAATGTCTTAAGAATGTATAAAGTCTTATAAAGTCATTATGTCTTAAGAGCGTACCTTATATGTTTTATAGACATGACCCTCATACAAAAAGAGCTATTAAAATGCATAGTCTTAGAAATGCATTATGTCTCAAGAATGTGCTTATAATAGTTTATAGACATGACCTTAATAGGAGGTGCTACTAAATTTTATAAAGCCTTATAAATGCATTATAATGTCTTAAGAATGTATAAAGCCTTATAAATGCACTACAATGTCTTAAGAATGTGCTTATGATGCTTTATAGATATTACCCTCATAGAAAGTGCTATTCAAGTTTATAAAACCTTATAAATGCATTTTAATGTCTTAAGAATGTGCTTATAATGCTTTATTGACATGACCTTCCTAGAAAGTGCTATTTAATTTTTATAAAGCCTTATAAATGCATTCTAATGTCTTACAAATGTGCTTATAATGCTTTATAGACATGACCTAGATAGAAAGTGTTATTAAACGTTATAAATTTCCCACCTTCTCTTCAGGCGGCGTGGGGTCAGCTCTGAGGACGTAGTAGTACACACACGTCTTCCTCAGCCACAGAGGGAAGGGCCCCTCTACGAACACGGGCCTGTTGGGGTTATGCCGGGCCAGCAGCTCCCTCTGGCTGGGACTCTGGATACCTGGAGTCAACACAGGAAGGAGAGGAAACTAAGACAATGAGCTAACGTCTGGATATATAACAGTGTGAAGAATGCAAGTTTCCTGGTTTGTTACTGTTGTTTCTTTGGTTTCCTTTCAGTTCAGCTTAAAATCATCCACTAAAATCACGTGTCAAAGAAAACTGATCTACTTCTGTAAAAGTGCAGCACCATACAAAACTGTGCTCTTAATCCCAGACTTCTCAAAAGATTATTTGCCCTGACTTAAGTAAGCTGGGACACAACTCTTGGAATTCCATGAGCACTGGGAATCCTGTAAAACACCAGGACACAGTTTCCATACCTACTACATGTGGGAGTGTGACCTCCTCTCCACTCTCTGTGACGTCTGTACAGGGCAGCTGGTGGGAAAAGCAAAGAAACACAGACATTAGATCATCGGCAAAGACAGATTTTGTAATTATTTCCCCACATTTTGAAAACGATTTTGTACGGTCCAATCCAAAGTGTGCGGTTGTACCTGATAGACAGTGACCTCAGAGTCCCGGTCATTAGCAATGCGGGTCAGACTGAGGCGAGCCAAGTCCACAGGGTCTTCGGGCAGCTGCTGGGGGACGGGGAAGGGGTTTATGTGCTTGAATTTGGGGAACCAGTACATGAGGCGCTGGAACTTCCTCATGGGGTGGCCCTTCTCTCCAAAGATCTGGACCAACAGTACTTTGGTCTCCATGTTGGGCATGATACCTGAAACACACGCATTTAAACTCAAGATGGACACACAGACACTGCTGTCGTAGTGGAAAATGTATGAAGGGCTTTAAACAATGCAAACCCTTAGCCCAGGGATAATAGTTGACCCTTGTGAACTTTTCATACTGCACTTAGCCCAGAGCTAAAAGGATTCTATAACCTTCTTAGCCCCATCTCACACTGGCACCTTTTAGCCCTCAGTTTAGTTGATTTCCAGGGAATAACGCTGCAAACTTAGGACTAACCCTTCTCCAGAGCAGGGCCAGTAAGCCCTAGGCTAAAGTTGGGGTTAGCCAACTGAAGGGCTTTTCAGACTGCATATTCTTAGCACTGGGCTAGGAGTTAACCCTGGGATAAATTATCCCCCGTTCACACACACACTGTTAGCCCAGGACTGAGCTAAGTCCAGGACTATATGGTTCACACTGTACAGGGCTAAAAGCATTCCTAGAACCTTCATAGACCATGGCTAAACAAGCCGTTAGCCTCAGGCTTAGAAAGCTTCGACACCGGCACGATCCCAGCACAGTCTTAATTTCTAAAGTGGGCCCTACTAGTGACTGGCTTACCATGCTGTTCTTACCCTAACCTTACCCAGTCACACTCCTCATACCTAAATCAACCCAGACCCTAACCAACCCAAACTACCCAAACCAACAAAGGCAACAAGTACTAGCCAGTCAGAGTCAGAACAGGGAGGGTCATGACTTCAGTCTCCTGGAGACAAAAGAAATTGCGGCCCGGAGCAGGGTTAGCCTAAATTAGAGGGTTATCCCTTTACATCGACTCAACACAGAGCTAAAAGATGCCAGTGAAACAGGGCTAAGAAGGTTCTAGAATGCCTTTAGCTCTGGGCTAAGTACTGAGTGAAAAGCCCTAGAATGTAAACATATACTGTACAGCCCTGGGCCTAGGTTAAGCCTGGGTGAACATTGTGTGTGTGAAAAAGGGCTAAGTTATCTTAGGGTTAACTCTTAGCCCTGGGCTAAGAATATGCAGTGTGTAAAGCCCCTGGGATAACTTAGCCACTTTTCACACACAAAGTGTTAACCCAGGGTTAACTTAAGCCCAAGGCTACACAACTCACACTAAACTTCTACCAGCCCTGGGGAAAAAAGTTCATTGGACTGTCTGGAATAGCTGTCTCTGAATTCAAAAGAGGAATCCAGACTGAATGCTGCACCAGACACCCACCATAGTTCTCCATCTGCTCCAGTAGCTGCACTCCACACTCCTGCTGCCGGGGATAGTGGTTGAACATTCTCTGGATAAAGTTTCTGGGCACAAACACCTCTTTGGGAAAAACGTCCAGCAGCTTGTTGTAGACGGCCAGGTCTCTCTCCACGCCGAACTCTGGCATCTTCTTCAGGGCAGCGTAGATGAACTCCACATGGCCGCGCCGCCTCACGTCTCCCTTGATGAAGACGTCCACCACTTTGTTAAACGTGGCCTTGGTTTTGGCCTCTCTGCCCAAATGCTCAAACAGGTCATCGTGGGTGACCAGAGACCTGTCCTTCTTCTTGTCGTCCTCATTGAAGAACTCTGTGGGTACTTGACGACCCTTGGTACACGCTGGGCTGCCGTGGAAACGCCTCAACACCTACAAGTGACAAGTGATTTACTTTACATGGAGCTTTGCACTTTAGAAACACAGTGTACATTCTGTCTGCCTGACTTTAGAGCCAAAAACACACTTAAAGTGCCGACTGTGAACTGTGTTGAGTTTCAAAATGTCAACAGTGAAATGAGAGCCTGTTTGACTGCACTTTTGGGTGCTATTGTAAAATCAGAGAGTGGATCTTTAGGCAAAGATACCAAAAAAAAAAAAAAAAAAAAAAAAAAAAAAGACCCACACTCATTTAAACCAATATAAAAACAAACACTGCAAAAATAAAACTTAACATTAACAGAGAGATGGACCACAGAATACGCTCCATTACAGGTAATGTCAGGTGTTATAAAAGTTCCCAAGGCTGCTGTTGGAGTTCTTAGCAACTACTGAACTTTATGCATTGTCATTCCAAAAATATTTATGCCATTGAAATCTGAAAAACCAAACCATATCCACCAATCATATCACCATGCTACTTAGCTCTGTGGTGCTAACATTACAGCTGAAGCGGGAAGCCATTAATGTTTACATCCTGTGCTGCAACAATCACAAGCCTCTCATCCATGAGTAGATGCACACTTTCTTCTGCAAGATGATACAATTGGGATCAGTTGAGCGTATTTTGGTAAAAAAGAAAATAGCTCCTACATGAAACTGCTCGCAACAAGATTTGTGGATTATTTTAAGTAACCGGGTCATCTAGTTCCATTACACTGGAAAGAAGGCAGAAATCCCAAAACTCTATGACTCGCACCAAAACTACCTAGATGGATAAATAGCACTATGTGCGAGAGGGAAAATATGTAATTTGGCTTTTGGTGTGAACTGTCCCTATAAGAGCAAACCTGTTCTTAAGAGGGGTTCTTACTTGTCGCCCAATATTTTCAGTTAAATGTCTTATATAAGATCCTCTCAATCGGACAAGCTGTTTTAAAATGTGGTTTGGAAAAGCATAAATACAGGATTATTGGATCATTTTAAATAGAGAAGATATTATGCTGTTTTTTTTGGTTATGTAATAATGTAGCAGACTTTTGATTGGCTATCAAACGATGACCTGTTTTGCATCCCTTTGAAATGATACTTGTTTGTAGGATCAGTCTGCACATGAGATTGGTTGGCATGAAGGAATGAAGATGGAATTTTAGTGAGTTGAATGTTGGCTCTCATAATTTAAATAAAACTCTGACTCAATCTTATATGTTGTTCTGCTAACAATTTTAGCTTCATCAAATGACTGATATTCTAAGCACAGTCTGGATGATGTGTGTGGAGTGTACCTGGTGCTGGGTGTTGTGTAGCCTGCTGATCTGACTGGAGGAGGCTGACTGGAGCAGAGCTCCATACTGGGCAGCAGAGCTGGCTGACTGGCCCACCAGTCTGAGACCCTGCAGCTGGAGCAGGCAGCGGGAACACTTCATGGTAGAGCCTGAGACATCACACTGACCTTCAGGACACACAACTGCAGAGGGACAACCAACATGCACAGTATTCAGAATTCCAGTCACGAACCTGGGGTTTTATGCAGAATTCAATGCACTCTGCTAGGTCTATTTCACAGCCACCACGATTTATTCTGTTGTGTAAGATGACTGTGGTGTGATGACTGAAAAACACTAGAAGTTTTACTTAAATAAATAATGTCTGATGAATTTGTATTAACCGAACTGAAACATGAACCAGCTTTATTCCTAAACCTTCTTCGGTCAACTTCTATCTAATACAAATAATTTTCAAGAGGCACGAAAACGTTAAACGGACACATTTTTCTATGAAGTTTGGCCCATAGTGGTTCTGTATTAGGACAAAGTGTCAAAAAAATTGTTATTATGACCTGACATTCTGTAACACATGACGAATGTACACATTAGACAAATATAACTATCTATCTATTTCTCATCACCCACCATTTATGATGACAAACGTAAGAAAAAATCAGTCTCCTTCAGAAATCTCTCCCCGTGGACGCCTCCATGTTGAAAAGCCGGTTCAACATCCGGGTTCTACAGACATTAGCTTCCCCCGGACAAGAGAAACATTAGTGCAATGTTCCGCAACCCCTCAACTGTGCAGTAAATATAATCTCTGTGTATTCAGTTGTTTGGTACATTGCTCTCAAATTAAATCTGTCGTAAATGTCTTTTGGCATCTGTTTATGTAATAGATATTAAGTTACTTAAAAGAAAGGAGGAGATGAGCAAATGCCCACTATCCCTGTCGTGTTTTGAGTTTGAGTCTGAACTGTCTGTCTTTATTAGAGAGTACAAATAGTAACTTCCAAGAAGTTTAAGAGTCAGCAACCAAGATGGAGATTAACAAGTACAAAAAAATCATAGACAGTGATAAAACTAACTAGCCTAACTAACTAACTTACTTACTTACTTACTACAATAAACAAATCTTTTCAATAAAATAAAGAAATCTTTTCAATAAACAAATAAAAACTTTTTTTTTTTTTTTGTCAATTTCATTTTCTGTCTGCCATTTGTGCTGTGAAAGAAAAAAATAGCCCATCTCCAATGGTAAGTCATGACTATGAAATTTTTTTAAAAGTCTAAATTATGAGATAAAAAGTAATATCTCATAATTATACCATTTAGTCTCATAATTTAGACCTTTTTCTTATAATTTAAACTTTTTTTAAAATCTCATAATTATAACTTTTTTCTTATAATTTCGACTATTTAGCGCCTTTCATACACAGGGAAACACATTGTGCTTTACATTAAGCAACAATACACAAAGTGTGCAGTTACACAAAAGTCAGTATAAAATACACAAAAATATACAAAATACATGCACACACAAGTACACATGTCAAAGACATCCACATGTTTACACACACGCACAAGGAACTTAGCCACAGGCTGTTTTGAAAAGTAAAGTTTTTAACCTGGTTTTTAAAAGTGCTCTGTGTAGGAGCTTCTCTTAGGTCCTGAGAGAGGGCGTTAAATCTACTTGGGCCATAGAAGCAAAAAGCCGCCTCCTCTGCTTTAGTATTTATATGAGAAATGGTTAAAAGACCGCCATCGGTAGACCTGATAGTTCTTGCTGGTTTGTATGTAATTAGCATGTTTTTAATGCACTGAGGCCATTTAAGGCTTTATAAACCGGTAACAGAATCTTGAAGTCAGTTCTGGTTTTGACTGGGAGCCATAGCAGAGATTTAAGAACAGGTGTCATGTGTTTTTAGTTCTGGTGAGAACTCGTGGAAATAACAACACATACTTGTTGTCTGTGATAACAAATGAAGAGTCCTTGGGGCTTCATAAGATGTCCAGCAGCGCCATCAGCTCAGAGCTGGCAGAAACCAGTGGGACTCAGGTACACCCATCTACTGTCTGGAGAAGTCTGGACAGAAGTGGTCTTCATAGAAGAATTGCGGCCAAAAAGCCATACCCCTGACGTGGAAACAAGGTCAAGCGACTCAACTATGCATGAAAACAGAGGAACTGGGCTGCAGAAAAATGGCAGCAGGTGCTCTGGACTGATGAGTCAAAATATGAAATATCTTTCTGTAGCAGAAAGCAGTTTGTTCTCTGAAGGGCTGGAGAGTGTCTGCAGGCAACAGTGAAGGAGGATGGAGGTTCCTTGCAAGTTTGGGGCTGCATTTCTGCATCCACAGAAGATCTGTGGTTAGTTCTCCAAGATGTCTGGAACAACCTACCTGCTGAGTTTCTTCAAAAACTGTGTGCAAGTGTACCTGGAAGAACTGATGCTGTTTTGAAGGCAAAGAGTCGTCACACCAAATACTGATTTGATTTAGATTTTTCTTCTATTTGCTCACTTTGCATTTTGTAAATTGATTAAAAAAAAATTTAAAAAATTATATTTTATATTTTTGAAAGCATTCTTACTTTACAGCATTTCCTCACACCTGCCTAAAAGATTTGCACATTCTAAGCAAGTAAGTAAGCAAGCAAGCAAATACATAACAACACAGCTGAGACAGACGACCACAGATGATTATCACATACTCGTCTGGACCACTGGATTACTTCGCAAAGTGTTAAAAAAAAAAAGCAGAGCAGTCACTTGTCACTTGTGTTCAGATTTAAAGATACTGAATATTGTATAAAGTAATCTCAATCCGCATCTTCAGTACAAAATCATCTGTATCAGACTTCTATCTTCAAACCATCAGTGGAACCCTGTTGCTCAGGCTCTGCCAGAACTTTAGGTTTGTAAATGTTTTGTGAGGCAGGAGAGAACTTTCACCTTCTTCCTCTTTAGCTGCCACTTTAGTTGGTGATGTAGCTTCACTACACAGGAGAGAAAATGTCCAGACAATTTAAAGAATTGACTGAGAACAATAATAACACCATCAAGTTTCATTTCCGACATCATGCGCAATATTATTATTTTTTTTATCACCTTCATTGTCATGTTTTAATGCCATGTGAATATTTCTTTTCATTATTATCATGTACAATATGATTGGTGCAATATAACTCTCAATATCACTGCCGACATTACTTTTCAATGTAATTATAATTCTTGTTTATCTTTTCTCATCTTTGCTTTAAAAGTGTATTCTGATACAGTTACTATTACCTGTTAAAATATGTAGTCAGTAAGATTCCTTCAAAATAAAATGTGGTGGAATTGTTTGGCCTTGTGCTTTTAGGGCTGCAACGGATGATTATTTTCATCATCTGTTAATTGGTTGATTATTTTCGCAATTAACTGATCAGTTGTTTGGTCCATAAAATGTCAGAAAATGGTGAAAAAATGATAATGATCACAATCCAAGATGACGTCCTCAAATGTCCTGTTTTGCCCACAACAACAAATTCAGTTTACTGTCAAAGAGGAGTAAAGAAACCAGAAAATATTCACATTTAAGAAGCTGAGATAAGAGAATTTTTCTTTTTTTTGGTTTATTAGTTCCTCCAGCTGTTCCCTCCTTTGTTGTGTAGATTTTTTTTATTGATTGATTGACTGATTTAAAGACAAATGTGTTGAAATTTCCACTCAGTGAAACAAATTTTTCACTAGAGGTCATGAATTAACACAGTGAATTGGCAGCTGTGTGTGCACTGTGCATGGTAGGATATTGTTCTTTGTTTTTAAATTGTAATCCTACTAATAATCTCCATTTTTACTAAACGTATCTGTAATCTGATTGTGTCTTTTTTTTGTCTGTAACTGTAATGAATTTCAGCTACCTTTTTGGTATCCTGGTCACAGAATCCTGTTACATGTAATCCGTTACTCTCCAACCTTAATTTCCAGATCTTGATGAATTATTCAAATAATGAGGAAGTAAAATGCTGTATTGTTGTTGAGTTCCATAAATGTTTTGTATATTTTTAGATCCACTGTGACCTGAAATATTGTAATATACATAACACATTAGAATACATTGTAATCACAGTACTGACTTAATGTGTAAAAACTGTTGAAATTGTACTTATTTTTCTAAGCCTGTCAGACTGTTCATCATTTGTTTTGTAAATGTATGTTTGAATAAATTGTGAACATTTTCAGTATGTACTGAAGGGGCTGCAGTACATAATCTCACCGCATGGTGTCGACAAACGCCTTCCAAACAAACACAGGTGTTATTTGACAGGACGGAGGCTGAGGTGTAGCCTGAAAAAGTTTCATACTGAATTATTCTGCTTCTTCACATGTCGATACTCTGTACTGACTGAAGACAGTGACTGTTAGAGAGAGTTAAGAGTTAGTTAAGAAACAACTTCGATGGAACATCCGTAAAGCATCTCTGCATGGTGTCTACCCGCGAGTTCTGTCAAGGCAGCCATAATAAGGTACAACATTTCCTGAAAACAGTTTCAAACTTTCAACTAGCGATGAGTTTGTTGTTTATTTCCTTATTCTATTTAATTGTGCTCTCATAATTATAGTACATAATTTAGTCCCCACGTGATTAGGGAATTTATTCGCATTTTTAATAAGCAATAGGGCTTTATTTACATCGAATAAGTCGACGTTTCCTGTATTGTAGTTGCTAAACCTGTCAGCTTGACACCAGTCCCCAGTGTGTGACTTGTGACACTCCTCTCTCTCAGCATGGAAAACACACCTCAGTGCAGTCTTTACCCCTAAAACAACTCCACACCAGTCAAACTTCACATTATGGATTCCTCCACTAACAGCTTGGGTGAGTAAAGCAACGAAAAATCTCTTTTGTTCATGTGTGTGGTGACTTTTCTTGATAACTTTATGGAAACTTCACTGACTGGGTTCGGATAAGCCGCTCACATCGTGGTGGAGGGAACACTTATCCAAACTGCTTTTAAAAAATTGGTAATAATTGTTGTTTTGCTTTTCGGCAAACTTACATAGGTCGGGCAACATGACTTATAGCGCTTTTGAACACTGTGAAATGTTCTGCTTCGTTCGGCACACATATGCACATCTTTAATGAGACTGCAGCTTTTAATAAGATAAAGTTTTAGAGCTTGGCAGTGCCTGCCGCTGCATTCCTCGGTATATTTTGATGGAAGAGGATAGTGGGGAAATCAGGCGGCTTCCTACAAACTGTTGACACTTAAAGGAAGCTTTAGTAGTATTTGGAGCGTTTTCACTACACCGAATTAAATAATGTTTCTGGAACATTTGACACTGATTTACTTCTTATTCTGCTGTATATATATTGTTAAGCAACTTCTCATTTTCTGACAGTGATGGAGGGAACTTTATTTATCGTTGCAGGCTGTGTTGCAAACTGACAGCAGCATTGTGTAACTGTAGGTGTGTAGGATGTCTGAGGTGTTGGTGACCAGCTGCTAGTTAAGCTAGTTTCGCTTTGTGCGCGTGATGGTTTAACGTTAGCCTCAGCTACAGCTGTCTTTATTTTGGCACGCGGGGTCAATTCAAATTTGAGGCATGACTTTTCCCCCCCGTTTCTACATCTGTCTCGCTCGGTTGTGACTGATGTGAAGTGGCAGCAGCGTTTAAATTTGTGATGAAGCAGTACGTTTTGTTTGTTTGTTTGCTAGTTTTTGTAAATTAAGTTTTGCCTATGGTCATGGTCCTAAGGTCCCGGCTGTGTTTCTCTACCTGTCTTTGCTCAGTCATGACTAATGTGATCTAGCAGCAGAGTGTGATCACTTTATGTATTGATTATAAAACAAAACAAAACATAAAGAGGGACAGAAACAAACTTCGTGGGACATAAATCACAGATCACCACATCCCAGACCAATTTTCTACACCAGCTTCATGAAACTTTCCGTTTTGTTAAAATAAGCGTTTTTGTAAACGAAGTTTTGCCTAAGGTCCTGGCTGCGTTTCTTCATCTGTCATGCTCACGTGTGACCAATCTGATCTGGCAGCAGGGTTTGTTAGCTTTATGTGATCAAAACTGTACTGATTATAAAAGAAAAGAAAAGAAAAATAAAAACAGACAGAAAGAAACTTCACTGGACATATTTTACAAACTAATATTCTATACCAGCTTCACAAAACTTTCTGTTTTGCTCAAAGAATGAAGTTTTGTAGAACCTGACTGATGCTGGAATTTTGGGGCTGATGCCGATATTAGGGAGTTAAAAAAAATCTGATATCAATTTATAAGTGGATATTCTTTATGCAGAACACAGAACATATACATAAAGACATATTTTTTTGCAATGATCCCTCAGGTGTGTTTATCAAACACTTGTGACATATATGTAATGGAGGAAAGATATTTTACAGTGTAACAATAAACTTTATTTTTCATATTGGACAACGTATATGCTGATACTGAAATAGAGCGATACATCAGTCTGAAGTTTTGCAGAAGGTCCTGGCTGCGTTTGTTTTTCATCTGTCTTGCTCGGTTGTGACTAATGTGAACTGGCAGCAGAGTTTGTTCACTTTATGAAACATTCCATTTTGTTAAAATAACCGTTTTCGTAAATGGAGTTTTGCCTGAAGTCCTGGCTGTGTGTCTCAGCAGCCACATTGACAGACCACCAGCAGAGCTGTCAAGGGGATCAAAGAAAACCGGTTAAAAATATATATATATAAAAAAGTATATGGTATAAATCAAGGTGACTTTTTGCAAGCAAGCAACAATCCTAAGTGTTTCAACAGCCCTTCCCGCTCTGCCCCCACAATGCCGACTGTTTTACAGGAGCTATAACAGTGTTGCACAATGCTGCTTTTGTTGCACATCTGTAGGCCCCGCTGTCCCACCTTGTGTGCTGATGTTGTGTTTACTTGTCTTGTAAAATGGTGGGGCGGCGAGGCACTGGGGAACAGTAAATATCACATGAGGACGCTCGCCAGCATCTGTGGGCAAGGCTGCTGTGGCTCAGTGCAGGAGGGAAGTGGAGTGTAAAACACAGCGCAGAGGCTGCCACTCTTCTCACTGAGCCTCTCTGTCTTTAATGGGAATCATCTTGTACTGATGCTTCATACGAAAGGTGATTTCATGACTCGGTGTGCTGATGCTGTGCAGCTGTGTTAAACATCTGCTCCTGTGTGTCTCGCTGTCAGATGACTGGTTTGCACCATATCATGGGTCAGATGATGTGAAGAATTCAGTGTTGCGGTTAGTGAAGAGCTGATAAGAAGCAGATACCAATATCCAATATTTTTATCTAGCCATGCTGTACAATATTCTGTTTGATATGAAGTTTGCTCAGAGTCTTTCTACAGACAATGAATGGACAAATATTACTATTATCAACCAATGTTGGAGACCAGAGGTGGCAAGTAACTAAGTACAAATACTTTGATACTGTACTTAAGGAGATTTTTCAGGCATCTGTACTTTACTTTATTTTTCTGAAAACTTTTTACTTTTACTCCCCACATTTGAACACAAATATTTGTACTTTCTACACCTTACATTTTATAACAGGCTTGATACTTTGAGTGCATTTAAGTGGAGTTATTATTGTTTAGATTATTGCACACTGATTTAAGATTAAGTTGATTGGACAGTAACACAGAAAAGATGATTTCTTGGTGTATCCATCAGTGCATAGCATATCAAGATGGAAATGACATAAAATGACAAAGATGTAACAAGACCAGTAACAATGAAATGAGACAAAAAAGACATCACAAGATGAAAAAGACAAAAGCAAAAAGACGTAACTACACAAACCAGATGTAACAAGGCAAAAAAAACAACATAAAATATGTCAGTAGTTGTTACAAAAAGATGTAACAAGATGAATAAGATGCAACAAGGCGAAAAACAACATAATAGACATAATATGACGTAAAAGATGTAGCAAGACAAAAGAAATGTAACAATACAAAAAAGACGTAACAAGACTGATTAGGTCTTTGGAGTCTATGGTGGCCTGTTATGGACATAATCATAGTAAGAGTGTGAAGGTG